>JANHGN010017582.1:42220-111125 GCA_024605025.1 Megaceryle maxima | reverse complement strand
GAGAGGGCCTGTTTACAAAGGCCTGTAGTGAAAGGACGAGGGGCAATGGTTTTAAATTAGAAAGGAATGGATTTAGATTGGAAATAAGGAGGAAGTTCTTTCCCATGAGAGTGGTGGAGCACTGGAACAGGTTGCCCAGGGAGGTGGTTGAGGCTCCATCCCTGGAGACATTTAAGGTTGGGCTTGACAGAGCTCTGAGCAACCTGCTCTAGTTGAGGATGTCACTGCTCTCAGCAGGGTGGTTGGACTGGATGACCTCTAGAGGTCCCTTCCAACCCAGACATTTTTATGTTTCTATGTTTTATTTCCTGTAGAATTTATTGGTAAGTTAGCAGAGTAAATAATGATAATTATTGATATAAAGCATTATTTTAAAATAAACAAACCAAAAGATTAAGTTTTATTAAAAAATCCCTAGTTAGTTTTAATAGTTTTTAATTTTTGATATAAAATTATTTTTTTGTACAATCTGATCCATAAACAAGTTATCACCATTTCTTTTTTTTCTCTATATCTGCTTTTCATATTCATGCTATGTTGCTCTGTCCTCAAGAGATGGATACTTAAGTCAAAACCTGCTTCTGTATTGCTGTGGCTACCAGGCAGATTAGTTTCAACATTTCCCTCATATTTCTGTCTCTCCTTTTAATAAAGTGTCACCAAATCTCAGTAGTCTAGGCATGTGTAAATACGTCTCTTTTAATTGCTTTTAAAATCGTTGCGTATTTGCTTTCACAGACACCAAAGCACGTATGGGTGAGCTTGATGCCTGGACCATACTGGGTCAACAACATTACAGTGGTGAACAGCAGACTACATGAAAATCCTCAAGAGATGAGATGGAGGAACTACAGAGTTTGGATACAAGTAAGTTAGAGGTTTCAAGTTAACTTCCTGCTGATTTCAGAAAGAGAATTTTCAGAAATTTCTTTGATGCACTGCAACTTTTCAAATCTGTTAAAATGGGGATAACATTTTAAATGGAGATTTGTAATCCATTATGTTTCTAAATTGTGACATTATTTAGTACACTGCACCCTCCTCATTGTATAGCTGTAATCAGTAAGTTGGCTTTTGAATTTCTCTACCTCCTTGTACAATACTTCAGATGAGGGCAGCTCTGGACTTTCCATATGTTTTTTTAATCCAGTCTTTTCTCTGGTGTTTTAAATTGAGTTGGTCTTTTTCTGAAAAACAGCTGAGTTGTCACAAGCACAAGAAGTGATATTTTCAACTCTGATGTATTTGTCAGCCCCTTGTGTCTCCAGTAATGCTAAATAAGAAAGATGAGGGAATAGATTTTTTTTGCTTCATGACTATTCCTATGTCGAAACACTGGTTATCATATGATTTTATTGCTTGAAATCTAGTTTATGGTTTGTTATTTTTGCTTCAATGCTTCCTTCACTGTGTGTGAGATTATATTACACAACTTTATTGCTGACTGATCGGTTTTCTTGGTAACTTGGATATTATCCCATTATTTCTTTTTTCTAGTATCTTTATTTTGCTTGAAAGCCCATATGATTTTGTGAGTCGTTCTATAGTTGTGGACTATCACTATTTTAGTTAGGGTTTAACTTCAGGTTTTATAGGTTTGGACATTGTTACTGTCTCTATTTTACCTGTGAAAGAAACGTTGCAATGCCTGTTAGTAACTTCTCATCCTATTAGTGTGTTCTTGAAAGTAAACTAGTCTTTGCTTTATTCTGTTACCTTGTGTTACTTTACTTATCTTCAAGAGACCCTCTGGCTGGTACAAGCCTGACACCTATAATCCAGTTGACTTGTTTTACTATCCCCTGCCTTTAACAGGAGCTTTAGCTTTGGAGTCAGCTATACATTTTCTCTTGCTATCTTCTTTTACCTCTTTGTTCTATATAGAAATGTATGTGTATTTAGCTATTTATTCTGCTATTTATGTTCCCTCAACCTGCACTATTGCTGTTGCTTTCTGGTGACTCCATGTCATTTCAAACTGGACAAGGCATTGAAGCAGAAGGGCTTTGACAACACAGATTGTGTTTTGTTTTTTGCATGAGTCTCTTTCTTTTTACTTTCAAAATATCAGCCAGTGACATTTTACATTCATTGAAAGGATGGGTTGCCAGAGTAGGAACAAGGTAATGACATTAGTTTAAAGACTTGGACTTCTTGAATGAAGCACCACTAGGCTGCAACAGATAAAACTGCTTTGCCAGAAAGCAAAATGTGCATGCAGTCAGCATGCAGTTGAAGCAATTAATCTACGGAAGACAACCTTACCTGGGGGATTATTTTGTGTCCCTCTGCCTTGGAATAAAGGAAGTCTTTAGATTTTATTGGATAGAATTCTAGCTTCCCACATATGAAACTCCTCTATTTTTCATATTTTCTTTTTCAAAACATTTTATCTAATTACTTTCTCAACATTCAAAATGGATCTGGATGTATTATAATCAGACACCCAATAAATTAAGAATATAACCCTTGACTTATAACTTATTACAGGTCTCACCAAATACATACCATACTTCAATTATAGCCTCCATCTTTGTGTTTTGTTGGTGAAATAGCACTGATATTTATCAGGATGATGTGTGATATGCTTGATAGAACATACTTTTCTGAGCAAAAGATTTACAGGGAATTTCTGAGTAGACAGAGAAAAAGAATGTGGTTGTATTTGTCATGATACAAGATCAGTATCCTTATCCTCTGGTCCCAATTTACTTCCTTGACACAGGACAGTTACGCCAGTTGAATGTGGAACTGGAAAATGGCAATGGTTACATCTGGTAAAGAGTCATCTTAGGTATACTTAGTTTTTGGTGTAAGTACTGTGGCAACAGCCAATGAACTAAACCTAAAATCCTGTGAACAAGACATAACTTGTCTATGACTAGGTTCATAGGATCATGGGATAATTCAGCTTGGTAGGGACTGCAGGAGGTTTCTAGTCCAGCCTCCTGCTTACCTACTGGCATATAAAAATCTCCTAGAGGAAGAATAAAAGTCAGAAGAGATGCCAGTCCTTGTTTTTAAAAGAAGATAACACCTTGATGTGTGAATGTTTAGCCATATTGACTACAGGGAGACAAAGATGTTCAAGAGAACTCCAGCAAAGCACTTGGGACTATGATGAAACCACATGGAAACAAGAGTTTCTGCGGCTTTTCAATTACTTTTGTTTCTGCAAGTGAAAACTCAATGTCTTATGCACTTGTACCTTCAGAATGATGGATGTAGATCCTGCATTTCTTGTTTCAACTGCCACATAGACCTCAAAATATCAAAATATATATGAAATACTCAGAAAGGTAGACTCTCAGCTTAGATTCACCACTACCAGCTCAATCACAGGACTGTGCTGTTGAAAGAGGGTGCGTTTGTTGCATGGGTGGATGCACCAACAGGACGAAACCAAAGATGGTGTTTATGTGGTCCCAAAGCCATCTTGTCTGGAAGCACATAAGATCTATAATTTGTGTTTAACATAGCTAATTGATGACTGTCCTTGAATAGGACCTTTGTAGAAGTATAACAACACCCATTAAATAAACTGCATCATAAAGTACATGTTATCTAATGAAAACAATAATAAAAATATAAAAAACCCAACCAACCAAAAATAAACAGGAGGCACACACACCTCTCTGCAGATGTTAAGCTCTTGGGTAAGTTGTCAGCATTTCTTCTGAAGGAATTACTTAACACTTGAATGAATTCTTTTCAGCTTAAAACACCTGTGTTTTCTGTTCACTTTAGAAACTCCCAAGGCAAAGTATGTTCCAACCAGTCCATCCACAGGAACATGACATTATAAAAAGACTGCATCACTGTCAGATCACATTTTCATAAAGTGTATATTCTTTGAAATGAAATGGTTATTTTCTGCTTTGTTTTACTATCCCTGTGTCACCAAGCATACTGGAAAAGCTAATACACAAATGAAGAAACTTCAAAACTCCCTTTTAAAGTCAAAACTGTTGTATGCAACCTACTTAGATTTTACATGGGGAAGCAGAAATTTGGAGTTTAATATTGTGGGACGAAGTTTATGTGCTATTTAGGCTACAGAACTGTGCTAGAGCCATCACTATGGGTTCTACACCATGCTTTGAGAGTATATTACCTCTCATGACATTTTTTCAGTGCATGCTTATATTTTTTCCACTGCATATTCAAGTCCTGTCTATCCCATTCGGATCCTATTTTTGGGTCAAAATGTCTTTTTTTATCATCCCTTCAGTCCTGTGACTGAATTTAATTCAGTTAGAGCATCATGATATTCAGGTACCACATTTCCAGTCGCTAATTTCCACACATTTTACAAAGGAGACTGGAGACCTCTTTCAGTTGACTGTCTTCCATCTGAATGCACCACTATTACTAATAGTGTCTGTTTAAATAGTGGTTTTGCTGCAATAGCCCCAAAGCGCAAGGAATGAAAAATAGCACTGTGAGGCTCTTAGTTGGTTATTCAGGCAATGCAGATCAATAGGAGACAGTTGCCTGCTGCAGTCACTCCAGCTGAGCAGACCCTTTTTCCCTGAGAGGCTCCAGAAAAGTTACAGATTGCTGAGTGACTGATGTTACTGTAGAAGTGAATTATTTGCTAGAGAATTTATGAAAGGAATAGTTTTAGTTTCTTGCCTCTAATTGTGGAGAGAAGGGGAATGCTTTTCCTTCTTAAAGATAAAAAAAACCCAACAAAACCTGACATCTCTGCAAGAGCACTTGACTTAACAGCACTTGACTTACAACAGATTATATTGTATACCCACATATCATGATATAGGAGCAGACACACCTGTCAGGCCTGTTCCTTCATTCCCAGTAAGAAAATGTTTTTGCAAGCACTTTTGTGGCCTTTTTAAAATACAGTGGACCAAAGAAACATTTGCAAGGTTTAGCTTTCTCAGAAGTGCTTTACAGCATCTGTATTAAGAGTAGCTTCAAATCATTTCATGCAGCAATGTTTGGGTCCTAGTCTTCAAATACAGACTTAACCCACAGCAGGATTAATGAGTTTTACAGTTGTACCATGAAGTGGAATCCCAAATTGCCACATGACTGTTCAAGAAGCCACCTATCTGTGGCTGCTTTGAAGCAATGGAGACAAGTTTCTCTGGTGTCATATTCTAAAGACTGAGACATGGTTAAAAAAGAACATGAAAAGAGGTGCCAGCTTTCCTGGCTGCTGTTCTTTATGACAGCATCTGTAGGCCAAGTTTGTGGTGAGATTGCCAGTCAGATGAAGCCCCTCTGTTGATAACAAGAAGAGGAATATCTTGTTTTGATGTAGGCATGAGGCAATCATGAAACTGCTCAGAATTATGAAGACTGAAGTGCAACTTGAAAAATTCTGGAGAACTGGAAGATAAGTAGAGTGAAATGCTTACAGAAGAGAAAGACCCTTAGGGCCAGACAGCAGCTGAGCATGGAAGGTTGCAAAGTCCATGCAAATCTAATTTTAAATTTCTGGCTGCAGTTCCATTTTTGGTATGGCCCTCAGAGTCTGACCTTTTTTTTATGCCTTTTAAAGGACAGATCCGTTTGGTTAGAAGTTAAAAAAGGCTGATTTGTACTGTACGCTGTTACCCACTACAGTTTTCAGAATTATATGGACTTTTTAATGATATTATTACAAACTGCTGATATCAGTGACATCTGGTTTGAGAGAGATCTCTGTGCTTTTATTTTTCTAGACTTATATTAAAGCTTCTATGTATTAGCTCTAAACCATTTATTAATTCTCCTTTGGCCTGCTCAGTGTCTTTTTAGTAACTGTACGTTGCCTTGAATCTTTAATAGCATACTTTCACCTAAACTAGATACATATAAGCAAAAATATTACATTAGCATATTGAGCCATCAGTAATTTGAACCTCAACTCAATCTCCCAATTTCTCTTCACAGTCTAATGGGAACAAATTTTTTGTGTCTGTATATTTGAATGACTTTGTTATTTAAGTAATATTTTTCATTCAAAGTAGTTTTTTTGTGATTACTGTACTCTTTGGAATGAATTATTAGCAGAAAAAATCAGTACATTCAACAGGATGGGTAGTGACATAAAAAAAAGAAAGACTGTGGTAACTTTGGGTAATTACTCTTTGCTTCTGTCACCATCTATAAAATCTGAAGAATATTTCCCTACTTTGCAGTTGTGCATCCCAACAATGTAATGATTAGGAGACACAGATGCTATGGTGACTATCAACAAAGAAAGATGTATGAACAAATTGTGTGGTATCAAAAAACCAAAGATCTTAATGCAGGAAATAATTGCATAGACCTATTGCCAGCAAATTACACAATGCATTTTTAATGCACACAGTTTTTTAAGGCAATAATACAAATAGATAATGGAAACCAAATTAAGGGAGAGAGGTTGGGCCAAGCTTTACAGGGAGTGTTTTTCTTTGGTGCTTTTTCCCTTGTGTTCTATTGATTGCTTTTGATTGATATATATATACCCTTTAATGAAGAATTATAATACTTAAAAAATCCTTCACTTTCTCATTTTGTGTCTGCATAGTCCTTGCTTTCTATAAAAGTGACAAGCTCCTAGGAAGAAATAATTTAATGCAGTGTTACTTAAAATTGGCTAACCTGCTGAGACCTTTCATTCTCAGAAGATGCCAGAAGATTCTGGTATGATAAATGATATAAAAGAGTGTTAAAAATAGAATCAAGTTCTAATACCTAAAATATTTAAAATAATACATATCTCACAAAGTTGAAGAAAACATTTTTTTCTATGCTTAACACTTTAATTTCTGCACTAACAAAATTACAAAATTATCATTTATTGAGTGTGATAAGAGCTGGCATATTTTTGCATGCTTCAGAAATTAACCTTGGCTAAGAAAGTATGCAAATAAAAAGATTTCTTACTTCTTTAATAACCTTTTTTTCCACGTCACCCTCAAAACTACTCCAAGTACATCAGAGTTTTTAGATAATATGTCCAATAATTAGCCAATTTAAACCTATTCAACTAGGGCAGATTGTTCTTTATTAGAATTCACTCTGAAGAACTATGACTAGGAGTAATGTAAGGAACAGAAGGTCATCAAGATTGAATGCTTTTTTTTCAGAACATAACTGAGAAAACTATAATTCTGGAGAAAGTCCAGGCTCAATCTTTGTTTCCCTAAATGGTAGACATTAGGATAGTTGCTTCTACACATCATGAGAAAGGAAGGGAAGTTCCTTGATGTCCAGATGGTGCCATTGCAGACTGAATGTGGAAAATATCCATCAAGGAAAGAATAAGCAAAAGTAGGAACCAGAAAGCAGATTAGCACTTAGCACAGGAGAGAAGAAAAAGAAGGACCCATTCCCAGCTAGCAGCAAAATTAAAAAGAAAATTAAATAAATTTCTACCTATGACCATGTAGGACACATTTCTGGTTTCCTACCAGAGCAAGATTCTTGTGTATGTACCTGTTAGAATGCTAGTAAGTTATAAAAGCAATGTTTCTGTTGTGTTGTATTATTAAGTTGAATCTTTATCATACTCAGATAGGAGATTCTCTACTATGAACTTTATCATCTCATCCAAGCCTGCAGTGACTTGTGTCTTTTATTGTCAATACTTTAGAAGAGTTTTGTTTTCTGTAACTCACTGAGTGTCTTCTCATCACTGAATCTCAGTGACACAAACTCTGATGGATTTCAGGCATAACTGGGGATGTGAACAGTGAAGCACACACATTGCTGTATAATTTTTATTCAGTTCCAGTTGTGTTTTTCATCCTCTCCTGCCACCATTCTCAATAGCTGATACTGGTGTGTTGTCTAAGCTAATCAAGCTTCAGCCCAGTTTCCTTCCCTCAAGATGTCATAGATCTCTTTTTATTTCTGTTGGTTGTGCTATAGGAATGATGCAGTTTTCTCTTTCTCTTCTAGTCATGAAATGCCAGTCTGTTTCTTTACCATTTGATCTTGTTTTCCCATTTTTTTGTTAATTATTTTTCTTGTTGGATTTGCAGTTACAGAAGTTATTTGAATGAACCATCATCTCGTTATTTACAGGAGCACCAGCTGCTTTCCTCTATCAAAATTATTTTGTCCAAGCTAAGACTTCTTAGTAAGTCTGCTACTTATGTTTTCTAAGTAGAAATATTTTTCTGTCTCTCAGGAATAATCCTTGTAGCCACTTCTCCATTGACCATTATCTTCTTTGAAACACATATTTACAGACATATGTAAAGAAAGAAAGCAAATATCATTTATCTGATTGAGGAGAAAATATGTTTGACAGATCGGAATTCATAGATATTTCCACTATGCATTTATCATTGTCCTCTTTTGTCAGAGAGAAGCCAATCATTCTTAAGATCTCATCCACTTTTGATAGTCCTAAATGTCATAGCAGCAAAACAATAAGACTAAAACAAAAATACAGTGACAATTGGCCACCCTTCTTTCTCTTGCAGCAGCGATCATGAATATAAACATGACAGAGTACAGCAGAATCTCTTTCTACAAGTGCAACCTGGAGAAAAACAGCCTTTGCTGTCTTCCATTATGAGAGTTCTGAGCCCTGGTGTCTTATGGTGGTACTCCTCCTAATGCTTTGATTTAACTGAACACTTACTTTTGCACTGTCCCTCCTTTGAAAGTGAGACAGAAGTTTTTCTATCTGAAGTTGGACAGCTGCAAAAATATGTCATGTTTTTAGCAGCTCAAAATTATATTAATAAATTTGCATTATGAGTAGTCTCCTCTTCCCTGATATTTGCGTACTACTAAATGAGCCAGACACGTGCTTATACAGATGTGCTATAAAGGTCTGCTGTTTAACCTTGTCACTCAGATGGGATTGAGCTCTCTAAGTGACATTATCTAAATGTCAGGTGCCCAGAGGATTGCTTTGTAGGCAACAGAGAGAGTGAGGCACAGACAAATGCTGATTAATCCCATTTACTTTAGACATCCCTTTTTAAGATGGAAGAATTTGCCTTGATTTGTCCTTTGTCTCTCCATTAACTCAGGAAAGGAATGCCACAACTGTTATAATCTAAACACCTAAATTTCACACAGAAGGAATGATTCTTCCCCTTGCTGATATCCTCCACTCTACTGCGCTTTGTTAAAAGATGTGTCCTTAAAAAAATTGCTGTTATTTTACTATCAATACCCCTTGCCTGAAAACATACTGCTTCACTTTAAGATTGGTGGTTTTGTCTACCTTTTGGTAAATGTCCTGACTTTCCACGTCTTTTAGCTTATACATCTAAATATGTTTAGTATTAACAGTCTTTTGAATTAAACAGCCACCGGATGGCGGCAGAGGATAAGGATAAATAATAGGAATGGTCCAATACGCTTCTGCAGTGATGGTTTTCGAGAACTATTTTGTTATTAAAGAGTTAGTTATATTTTTTTCTTTTTAGAATGGCCTTTTATACATTCTTGATTTATGCTTACAAATTATTTTAAATTCATGCTATCAATCTGATTTCTAATATGGGCAGAAATATTTTTTCCCTGCCAATATATCTATATTGAAACCTTGATGTAGTTATACATCCTTATTTTAAATCATCTAAAATGAAGTTTGTTGGTTTTTTTTTTCTCTACTGTGTTTGCTACTCACAGTGAGAAACACAAAACACAGTCCTGGAGATGTGCAAATGGACACCAGAAATGAGACAAGATTATAACGATTTCACTGAAGTCTTTTAAACTTCTGATTCTTAAATTGTTGCAGGCCATGTTAATCTTATCTCCTCTTGTCTTTCCTAGAGGGACCAAGGTTTCTTTTTTGTCATTGTTTTTGTTTTTGTTTTTGTTTTATTAAAGGTGTCAGTGTAAAATATTTAGCGAGTCCTGTACTTTGAGGACTGGTGCTTCAAAGCCTTCCTTGGAGAGCAGCAGGGACAGGAGTCTTCCAGTCTGGGGAGAGTTCCTGGGCATGAAGCCCTCTCCTGTGTGCTGCATTCTGCACACTGTCAGAAAGAACACTGACTGGCCACTACTAAAACCTGTGTGAATACCGACACCAAGCCTGTAATTATCCTCAAGTCCTTTCTAGGAACAATCCACTTGTGGTATTTGACATAGTTGTACAGAACAGAATATTTAGAAAACCTTCTAGTGAGTTTGGAGACTTCTGGCAGTCACAGCGTGCTTCTGACTGCTCTTTCCATGCAGATTCTGGTATATTCTGCAACACCTCGCTGAAAACTACAGCTGCTTTGTCTGCATTTCACCCCGAAAGGGATGATGTGCTTACTGCTAAGTTAAAATGCATTAAATATGCCACTAGTATTTTTCCATGTTGGCAGTTACAGTAGTTGCCATGGGAATGTCACATCATGTGAATGGGTGAAGAGGCAGCTCACAAAACAGTATGGATTAGAGATGTGGCCCACGATATTAAAAACATGTACAAACCATCTTCTATATATAACCACACCAACTTCTGTCACTAAGAGGCTTCAGAGAAATAAATTGATACTTCTCTAGGCCTGTTTATATAAAAGAGCATCTTAAATAAATAAAACATTTAAATGTGATGAGTAATCCCAGTTCTTTAATGAAGGATGGAGTTATGCTAATTGAACAGCAAAGTTGTTTGTCAGGGCTGACAGATATCTGCATACTTCATTTATTCCATTAATTCATTTTCTGCAGTATATAATTATGATCCCTTGCACAAGTGACAGAAGCACAGATAGAATTTCAGTGCAGGGCTATATATCTATTTTGCTATGATCAGTGGAGTATAGCAGTTATATCATTTTTATCAGGAGCATGCTGAGTACAACCAAAGGAGAATTCTAATGATGATAGACTTGCAAATTTTGCATTTATTCATTAAGCAGCTCTTGGACAGATATTAATTTATTTTAAATGAATGTGTATTTTTTCATTTGTTGGTTTTCAGGAATTCAAAGTTAGCGAGAAACTGGCACTAGGAACTGTTAAAAGCAATAAATTCAATAATCCTTAAGCAATAAGTAAGAAAGAAAGAACTTTGTTGTAGGTATATAATTATGGATAAGGGAATAACTTATATATCAGCTTATACCATGGCAAAAATTCCATCCAAGTTGACTAGACTTTGTAGTTGTGGGGTTTTTCATTGTTTGGGGTTTTTTTGTTTGTTTGTTTGGTTGGTTGGTTGTTTTTTTGTTGTTGGGGTTTTTTTTTCCCCTAAAAGGTTGATGATTTCATACTGAAACTGTTCCCTTATGTATGAATCATCTAAATTAGAGCAGCGGGATAGCTGTCCAACCTCTCTGGTGAAATGCCCTAATCACTGAATGTTCTCTTTCTCCCATTCTATAAATAAGTTCTGTCTTCCAGTATTTTTCAAAATTTAATGTCAAATGGGACTTTGTTCCAGATAGGCCTGCATTTATTCATTACCATAATATCTGAACATGATCTCTAGGTTTCTTTGTAGTGAATCTGGGTGCAAGTCCACTCTGCATGAAGAAGGAATTAAACAGTTGGCCTTTCCTTTTCTGTCCATTAACTGATTGGTAAAAGAAGGATATCATCTCCTTTACCTAGGCATTTTGTTTTCAGTTAAAACATTCCATGAATTAATTCTGAATTTGTATGTGGTGTTGGAATGATCAGAACCATACAGTTGTATTAAATGTAAGATTCATCAGTCTCAGGGATAAGCCCGTCAATTAATTAAAATCAGTTACTGTGTCCTGGTAAGCATAAAAATCTAACTTTTACCGCATAAATATTTTCTCTAATTGCTCAGCAGAATTCAGTTCAGACCAAAATATCCATTGAGTTTTGAATGTAATCATAACTGGCACCAATTTTTACTAAATGTCTAAAAATCTGAAGTCAAATCAAAGTGATAGCTTCAAGTTAAAATATAATTTTAAATAAACAGATGTATTTCCTCACAATACAAGTCACGACTGCCCAATCATTTCCTGAGTTGAACCACTTACATATGTCAGGAAAAATATGTATTTTCTACATATCTAATATTAATAAGTGACTTCATCAGTGTATTTGAACAAGAACACTATGGCTCATGCAGCCAGGTGAGTGTCTTTATTGTGCATAGAAAACAACCTCTGTGTCAAGACTTAAGACTCATTTTATTTTAGAACCAGTGCAGGAATTTCCAATACCAGCTTACAAAAGTGCTTTATATTTTTGCTGATCTCTCACAAAGAAAGTCAAACTGCTTCTGAACTCATATACTGGCCTCTTATGTGTCAGATTATAAGTCAGGAAAGTTGTTCCTTGCTGATTGTTCTCCTCAGATATCAGTAAAGGGACTTTCAGATTCTGCATGTGGAGGTCAAAGGCTGAACTGTGGATGGCTTTATTAGTACAGACTGGCCAAATGTACTGCATTACTAAAGCAATTCTGCTCCTCCTCATGTTTTCGAAGTATTTTTGTACCACATTTTTATTTGCGAGCAACCTTTAAATTGCAAGTAGGTCCTTAAGTGCTGCCAACATCTCCATCTTAAGCATGACAGTCTTAAAGGTAAAAGGCAAAATATTCCAAATAACTGAACATGCTCAAAAAATGCCCCCCCCAACCCCTCCCCCCCCACTTTGTCCTACCAAGTGAGCTACCAAATTTTAAAAGTTTCCATTTTGAGTCATAACTAGAAAAAATCTGTATGAAGTGCAGGCATTCTGACTGTTCTGTTATAACTGAAGCAAAAATAGAGCTGTGCACTAAATTTGTCATCATCTGGTTAATGAAATGTGCATCAGTCCTGTCAAGTTCATGTCCATGTGATGTCTTAGATTATTTTGACTATATGGAGGCTCTTATGAAGAAGTGTGAACTAAAGAAGAGGAAATGGAAGTTTATGACCACTGATTGTTGTTTTTTGACCATGAGTAAATGACTTAGTTTCTATGTGGTTTAGTCTATTGATCTAATGAATATATAACACTGAGCTGGAGTGTATTATGAAGATTATATAGCATATTTGAAGTATTATGAAGATTTACAATGAATCCAGAACTTTTTCAGCACTTAATGATCCCTGGAAAATGTTATTGAGATGGAGCAGGTCTTTTCTCATTTTTTAATCAAAGGAAGGAAGGAAACCTCAATGTTTATGATTAAACATGCAATTATTAATCATTAGGAAGTGAAGAACCATGTAACACTGCAACCTGTGTTATCAGCCTCCTACAAGGTCATTTTCCTCTTTTTGTCTGAGTGATTTACAAAACACTGTTGTGGGTACTCTTCAGCAGCAGCAGTCTAAGAGTTTGCTGTCCTGCATGATACACAGGTGAGAAAGAAATTCTCAGCTGTAATTTTCTGGTTTTTGTCTTAACATGGGAAAGGCTACCTTCTGAGGAAATCTTCACAGATTAATAACAGAACCTCCTACTTGCTCTGTAACAATGCAATTACAACTGGAAAAATCCTCCTTGCTAAATTACCAAATTAAAATATATATGACTTGGAGATTGCCCTTGCAGAGTTAATTTTGTGTAATTCTTTTTTGTGTATTATAATTAGCGTTGATTTCATACAGCAATGAAATGTCTGAACACTATTTCAAGTACTATAAATAGCACATGGAAAACCTTGCCAAGTGCATTATATTTAGTTATGTAGATATTACATTATGTACAGAATAAAAATGCAAGAAATGGCATAAATAAACATTTTGCACTATGCACAGATGTTCTCGTCATTATAAAAGTTATGTTACTAATTACATTTACACTTGGGTACCAATTCAATGAACTTTGGTTTAGAATAAGAGTTCTCAATTAAACAGGCAAAATAACATTCATGCTTCAGTGGAATTGAAAGGTTGTGGAGAAATTTAAAATATACACAGGATCAACAGCAAAAATTATTTATCTGGTTAAATTAAATTTATTTTGCTGAAATATATTGGACTGTTTTCTGGTGGCTAATGTCAAAGGGAATGATAACCACAATTACAAGCAATGCGACCTTAGCTACTGGCTTTTTTTCCTTCTAGTACATGACACAGATGCCTTGAGGAGCACCAGTTTTTCATAAACACTTTAAATATAAATTATTATTTTTTTTAATTACTAAAGAAATATCAAGCTTCTGAAATTTTCAGATAATGAGCAAGCTATGTCCATTTTAGTGATCCTCTCTTGATACATTTTGAGT
This sequence comes from Megaceryle maxima, assembly GCA_024605025.1. Classification (NCBI taxonomy): domain Eukaryota; kingdom Metazoa; phylum Chordata; class Aves; order Coraciiformes; family Cerylidae; genus Megaceryle; species Megaceryle maxima. Next base: position 97,015 of record JANHGN010017582.1, on the reverse strand, counting down.
GAGACTAAAAAGCAAAGTGCTTTTGAAATTTTAAACATGTGGAGCTTCCTCTGTTGTGATATGATTATTCATAAAATTAGATATGTGCTTAAATTCTCTAGTGACTTGGGCCTGCATGTTGTGATCTTCTCTGGTGAACAGCTTAAGGCTACAGAAAATCATCAAAGAAATTACAAAATGAACAGAATTTCTATTACTTTGATGAGGGAATAATAGGAGAAACCAGAAGGAGAGTTGTAACATTTATTTGAAGTAGTGGGAAGACAAATGTAGATAATGTGTACTACATGTTTATCACAATTTTTTTTTTCTCAGATATGTATATTTGCATCTTCATTTTATAGGAATTTTTGTTGTTCGCAGGAATTGCAGGAAAAAAAAATTTGCATGATGTAATATCTCCTCGGAATTAAATGCCATGTATTCTTTAAAAAAGTTACAATTTCAACTGCATTTCTTAATTAAACCCTTGTATGTACCTCTATATCATGGAACACACATTTGCTATGTGTTCGAAATTTTTTAAACTAAACAAATTACTTGCTTATATTTACCCTATTTGGTGAATTGTTAGTATAAAATATTGGTTAGATATTAAATTAGAACACTTAAATATTCATTAGAAAAAAAATGAGACCAGATAGTCAGCAGTGGAGGGGAGTGGATGGGACCCTTCAACAGTACCCTTTGCTCACATTGGCATAAATCACTTACACTGGTTGAACAGCTTCCTCCCTGCCCGCACACACAGGCACAGCTGACTGATCTGGCAGAAGGCTCATCTTCTGTAGGGCTGATGTCAGCTGGAGCAAGTGACAGCTCTCTGACCCTAGTGACACATAGCCCAAGGAAAGGGGTAGGAATACCCAGTGGGGCAGTGAATCCGATGGCAACTTGCCCTTAAATCAGTTAAAGCTGATTTGGAAGCAGCAGCCTCAGTTATAGCCATAGGTGCTGCACTGGCCCTGGCTAACAGCCAAGCTCCCACCCATTCACTCACTCCCTGTCTGCCAGGGGAGTGGGACATGGAGGGGAGAAAATAGGAAGATCAGGAGTAAGAAAACTGATGTGAAACTCCCCTCCTTCACTCCAGACCCCTCTTCTTGCTGTTCCTACAAATCATACTCAGTCCTTTCAGTGAGGCAATGAGTGGCATAGGGGCATAGGGTGTGGTGGTGATGGGGTAACAGGGAGGACACAGAGGTTCCTCTCTGCTACTCCTTCTTCCTCATGCTTTTCCTCTGCTCCAGCGTGGGCTCTCCACAAGCTGCATAGAGTAACTGCTCCACCATGGAGCACCTTCTTCTCCTTCCATAGAGACCATCAGCTTAACTGAGGGGCTCAAGTGTGCCCCATAATGGGTCCTCTGGAGCCAGCTGGAACTGTCTGAAAAGGGCTATGTCTGGCATGAGGCAGCCACGGCCTCTCTTCCCAGAGGTTACCCTTGTAGTACATATTCTGTTGCTGATGTCTTGAAATGAGCCTCAGATATTATAGGTGCTAGCAGAGAAATCAGGATCGCAATAGTTTTTAATCTACAAAAGAAAAAGGCTAAAATGCTTTGTGAAGGTAAATTATTGATTCATTTGCTGACTCAAAGCATGTGGGATTAATCATGATATCCACTTCTCAAAACAGATCGGATGTTTTATGTGATGTAGATTATATGTTGCATGTGGGTAAGATTTTTATGGTTTCTTACCAGTGACTTTCTTAACAGGAGGCTTTTCACCCCCTCTTCTTCACATGGCTCCATCACACAGTGTGTCTGACTGGTAAGGCAGTTATACCTCTGCCTTTGCCCCTTGACTTCTCTTGGACTTTGGAGGAGAAGTGAAGAATTGGAGGCACAACCACAGGAGTTGTAAGAAAGGCTGATTTACAACCAACACTCTTAAGATCCTTTCAGGGAGCCTGAGTATATTCTGGGATATTACATAAATGTGAATTTTTGCCATTTGAAGTATCAATAACTAAATAATTTAGATGCATTAATAATTGACATGTTACTAGCTCATCCATCCCTTCTTAATCTGGTATATAATTGTTCTGTAATGTTTAGTCTGGGAACATAATCTAATAAAAATGGTGAATGAGCTACCTGGGAGAGGTGTTGCCATTTCACAGATGCTGTTGATGACAGTGAGTACTATGTCATTTTTGTCACTTGAAAGTGAATTCTGCAAGTGTATATACATACCCATGAAAAGAGTAACACTGAAAACCAGAGGTTCATTTGAGTGCAGTAGTGAGTTACTCGCTGTAAGTTGATAGTGAGTGGTTCACTAAGTTTTGAGGCACAGTTGCTTAATGCATACAGTGCTTATCCTGTCTGATTTTTAGCTCTTTGAACACTGATCCGGTAAACATCTTGCCTGGGCTGGGACATCTGCTGATCTCACTGGAGGTGTGAAGGGGTACCAAAGTCTCCTTTGACAAAGGAACTTGGAAGATTTGACTTTGGAAGTTAAGGAATAGCTAGTACTACTGTAGGGAAAATATGACTTCTCTTCATAAACATCAGAATGCAAGTAATAAACCAACATATAGATTAATAGATGTCACAGTCATGAGATGAGCATCTAATTTCATGCCCTGTGTATTAGCATAATTAGTTATGATTTATTACAGAATTTAATCCCGGAGCTCCTTCACTGTGCAGTAAAATAGCATTCAGTGTCTAAAAGAGACTGCCTGAGGAGCAAATGTTAAATACCCACAGTGGCAGTAGGTGCTCTCTTTGTTGTCTGTGTAGTGTGAATTGGTTTGTTACCTTAGACTTTGGCCTCAGTGTTTAAGAAAATGCAAAACTAAGTAGAAAGAACTGAAAGTGATACTGGCTTTTGTGTGTATAAGAAAACCATAACTGCCTGGGTTATATCTTAAAATTGTTTAGGCTGAGGAAATAGAAACTACTAGTAAACAGAAGAACATGAAGACAGAAATGTGAAAAACACCAAAAGGAAAAGATGAATTTGGATTCCCAAGGGACAGAGCTGGGAAAGTAATTTTGACTGCAGATAGCACAATAAGTCTATCTTTTTTTCCCTTGGAGAAGTACAGGTTTATATCAACCACTAGGGTGCTAAATAGGTAGCTCTTCCCTGAGACGGGATCCTTTGTTTTTCTGAACTGGTGTGCATTTGAATGTTCCTATTTGCAGATGCTCTGAAATCCTGACTTTTTGCTTCTCGAAAAGGTAAGGTTGGGTTTCTTCTCTAGTGGGCTGTCCATCTGTTAGTGATTTCTATTGTAGAATTATCTTGTGATTACTTATCTTCAGATATAAACAAATTATGTATTTGTTTCATATACAAATTCTTTATGCCTTATTTGTAACACATTATTCATTATTACTTTATTGTGTTGTGCATTTACAATTTTATGAGGTACTTTTTGATCTGCTGCTGTAAAACCTCTTTTCTCTGAAGCTGTCCTTGAAAACTCTTGGTTCCAAGCTCATGTCTGATATCAACTATGAACAGTCATTTTTTTGCTGTCCTAGATGATGTCTTGTCTGAACCACTCAACCACCACCTACATAGGTGACCTAGTAGTCATGCTGACTAAATAGAGCATCAAACTGTGGGTGTTTTTGGCATGGCTCAGAACAATTTTTGATACCTGGGTGTAGTTCAGGGAGCCTATTGTGTTTTAACCTTAAATTATTCATACACTTGATCTGTAGCAAGACTCGGAAATGTCTGCAGCTCACAAAGCAGAAAGAACAATCCCCAAACGCCATTTCTAGATTTTTGGGAGACTGTATTTAATCAGAACTAGCCTGCTGTAACTATAAGAACTAGGGAACACATGTCACTTTTTGTAAATTTCTAAAAGCAAAAAAGCCAATAAATGTACCCCAAACCTTGCCACAAACTAAATGACATTTTCAGAAACAACTGTTACTAAAAATTCAGGGGTAATATGGTAAATCTGTTGTCAGCTCTTTAATATTGAGAAATTGATACAAAAAGTTATCTTGCTTAATGGACTGAAAGCATCAAGGCTAAGAGTGAAGGAAAACCACAGATGATCTATGTGTAGTAGTATTTATCAGTAGAAAGGATTTACCTCCTATGTCATTCAAAAAGTCATTGAGTTTATGTTAACAAGATTGTTTCTTACTGCAGGGGAGCCCAATCTTCACATCACAGAATGTTGCTTGGGTTGCCTCTAATCCAAATCTGGTGTTCTTCAGGTTTTTGTCCAAATCCTCAGACATGCACACTGCATGTGGGATGGACACTGCTCTGAAAATCATAAAGCAAATCTATTGAAGACACCACAGAAATAGCCACTGCCTACCTTCCTGAACCTGACCATATGCACATGTGGAGTGTTGCCAGTCTGTACATATGCAGTTAATCCACTGCCAAGTGTCTAACAACTACTTCTTTCCAAAGACTGCATAAGAAGCCAGAACCTGGCAGACTGGATAGCAGCTGGTTCAAATCATGCAAGCTGCCTTCAACTTCATTGCTGTGATGGTTGTAATGCCTAACTTACCTATAATAGACCGCCCATTCAAAGAGTGTTGTCTGCCTCTGTAAGCAGTGAGAATGTTTTAGTCAAAATACAGCTCAGTATAAAAGCATTAATTCCCTCAGCAGCAGCTTGCATTGCAAACTTGTTGGATGTGTATAAGTTCTTGTAGCTGCTCATCTGCCACCAGACAGCATTTGTGGTTAGCTCTTGATTTATCTCTGAGTTGTTTTGTGAGCACTGCTTTACTTGCACCAGTCACTGAAATAACTGGGAGGATAATTCATTGTGTCATGCATTCAGTGAGGAGTCTTTTTTCTGTTTTCCTGTCAGTTTTTCTAAGCTGGCACTTTTTCTAAGCTTTGTGAAACTATTTGCCCGTAACTCCTACAAATGATGCCTGGTTCAATATGTCTTTGTTAAGTAATTTCTGCATTTTTTGTGTAACAAATTCATGCTGGTTTACTTGGTGGCATAGTGTATGCTAAACCAGCTGAGCATAACTAGTAGAATGAAGTTTTGCATGCAGATATGCTTCAGTTTGATTGATCTGGAAGCATTCCTGACAAGAAGCTCATTTCCTAGAACAAGCATAGAGAACTCAGTGAGAAAACGTAGTTACTTTTTTTTTTTTTCCTTTAAATGTTAAGTATTAGTGGAAATGTTTTTCAAAAAAACCCCAAAATTCCAGCCCACCACTCCACCTCTTAATTTTTCTGCTTTTCATTTTCTCTCCAGCCCCTCTCCTAGGCTTTGTCTCTCTCTAAACCCTAATCCTGAAGCTAACCTTAAGTATCAAGTGAGCATTATCTGTGACCTATGGACAATGATGAGATGTTTCTTAAGGGAAAATTGTTTTTCAGATAATCGTTCTGTTTGGCAATGCCTTTCAAACTCTGCTGATATTTAAACTTCAGGTTTTGCTTCTTTCAGCCCCAGCTGTCACCCAAATCTTGAGCCTTCAGCTGAGCTTTAATCTGAGACATTGTGCCACACATTCACATGAAAAAGTTCCCAAAGCAGAAAACATTTCACAACTCAATCCTTCCTTTGGCAGCTTTTCTCCAACCCTATTCCTGTTACACCTTTAGGCCTTGTCTCCCTCCTATCTTTATCCCTAATCCTAACCCTAAGCCCTTGGGTAAGTCTTAGTCAAGAACCCAAATCTTGGTCCAGGTGACAAAGTCTTCTGGCAAGACAATTCTATCCAGCTCACCACTTCATTTGACAGCCCCTGCCCAGTGCAGTCTTATGTCTTTCTGAACCCTAGCCCTAAAAGCAGGCCTGCTGCTGATTCCTAAGCTAAGATCAGAACTCTACCCAAGATGACAAAATTGTCAAGGGATAAAAGTTTTTACAGCTCACCCATCCTTTTGGCATCCACTTACTAGACTCACTTCAACTGCAGCTCTAACCTTTCTGCCTTTCCTAACTCTATGTCTAATCTTAACCTTACCCCTACCCTTAAGTTTCAGCTCACCTTTTACCTAACACCTCCAATGGTGGCCAATTTAAAAAAAAATTCTCACAGTAGACATCCCAGCACTCACAAGGGCTCTTCCAGCTGATTTGTTTGTACAATGGTAGGTACTGTCCTCTCTGCTCCAACAATTATCTATGAGACACTGACCACCTACTAGAGAAGTTGTATAGTGACCTCAAGTAACTCACAGCCCATTTGAAGCACAAAGAATACATGCAAGTTTTAATTAATCTGATCAAAACTTTGATAATTAAGGAAGTCTGAGAAGGACCAAGAAGGGCCGGAGGAACTGAAAAAGTTGAGCTGTCAAGAGCTATAAACACCTTATTTTGAACATAAGCTATTTGATCATTCATGAAAAAAACCCACAAAGAGCTGAAGTGATACAATCTAAACTAAAATAAGCAAAAGTTAAGATAATACTATCTTTAACTATAATCTGTGTAAGCCTTTCTTGTGCTAATTAGACTTGGATAAAAGGGACAGAAAAAACATTTCATGAGGATCTGGATTAGATTTTCTACTATTTTATTCAAATTTTGTTTTCTTCCCAAGGATAACTGAAGTAAAAAGGAGAGCTTGTTTACTAGAGGCATGAGGCAGAGCCCCTGTGGCTTCTGAATGATCACGGAAAGTTTCCAATTGCTGATGCTCTTTTTTAGGCATATAAAGGATATGTCTTCTTACTAACAGGGCACTCCTTACTCAGAGAACTCTCCTTTTTCTATTCTAGCCCAGAAACAAGCTGTGGAAAATTACTTTCGAAATTCACAATAGCTATTAATATTCAAGGGCAAGATGAATTTCCTTTTGCTGCTGCCCATATACCAGTTTACTAATATATCTTACAAAAATATGGAGTTCTGCAGCAACTGACAAAAATATGAAGTTCTGCAGCAACTGTCAAAACCTATTAGATATACCTAGTCACATGCAAGACAAAGATAAAATCAATTCAATTTCCTAAATGTGAGTAACATTTCTCTAAGAATGGTTCACACATATATTAACCGCTGTATTATTTGGTTCCATAATGGACTGAGGGTATTCTGTGTTATCTCACTGCTTGTATCTTTTCATGCTGAAAACTGAGAGCCTACATGGAAGATTTCAACCCTTCCTTATGAAATGAACCAATTGGCATTTGGTAGTGACATGTTTTTCTAATGACTAGGTCTGTTCCCCAGACTTCCAGATTTCATTTTGTTGCCACAGTAGCAGTGTATCTACTCACTTTTAAAAAAATATTTTTTAAATATAGCTGAGGAAGTTAAAATGCATATTAAAATTAAATTAGCAGAACATAGGGAAAAAAAGACAATGGATGATGCTAATTTTCAATTTACTTTATCTGTACTACTTTATCTGATCTAATGGGAGGTGTCCCAGCCGTTGGCAGGGGGGTTGGAACTAGATGATCTTTAAGGTCCCTTTCACCCCAGACAATTCTATGATTCTATGTACTAATTTCATACAGAAGATGTTTTCTTCAAAATAAATCCTTTGACAATATTTGACTTTAACTAACCATTTTGCTGGTTATGATGAGATACTCATCCTATCTGTCTCAGATAAATCTCAACATGTTTCTTGTCTTAATTTACAAAAAAAATCAAATTAATATTTCCTGTTATAACTTAATTAGCTTGTGTCATCTTTATATTTCAGAAAATTAATAAAAACACTAAGAAAGCATCTTTGATATTTTAAGTTTCAGACTGCATTAGAGATCTGATGGAAACCTACTTGAAAAAATGTTGCTATTGAAAATGAAGGTGTAACATAAATGCATATCTTCAGAAGTAAGATTCTTATCATTAAAATATTTTCATTTAGACAACTAAGATTTCTAAAATTTCTTTTTCTTCTTTTGACTACAAAATTTTACTGAATCTCTCTTTTTTTTTTTTTTTTTTAGAGATTATGACAGTAACCTTAAATATCAAATTGAATAACTAATGACAGGTGATTAATTAAGTGATTGAATTTTAGGCTTGTGTCTTTAACACCAAGCAGATTCTGCCTTCAAGCCCATGGTGCTCAATGTAATGCAACTGAATGCCTCTATTAGTCTCATCAACAGTTGCAGAACTGCCAAAACACAAGATTTAGAAAATACAGCAAATTTCTTGAAATGTTCCAAAGGCTGTAAGAAAGCCAGTGTCACTGCTGGATCTCACATTGCCTATGTATTAATAACTGACAGTATTATATTGTTATTACTGCATACTGGTGCTAACTTGGCAGTTCCTTGCATGAACTGTAAGGATAAAATCTTCAGTTTATAGCGTGAAGGTCTCCTGGTACCTATCAGCCTCAGAGAACAATATTTTCTGGTATTTATCCAAAGTCAGTGCTATTCATGTCCTATTTACTATTGTTCTGAGCATGATTCCATATATTCTGCATTCTAATTTTCACTACCTCAACCTATTTCTCATAGGGAATTGTGTTATATGATTAAGAGATGAGTTATGTGAACAGCAAATAATCATACATGCTTGGTAGATATAATATGGATGAATATAGTGTAATATTAATATCCTGCCCAAACTTTGCTAAAGTAGACTGACCATGGCAAAATAAGGCTTTGTCCACAAAATACTGAGTTCCATAGAAGAAAAAAAAAAAATCAGTGTAACCTCCCTGCCCCTCCCCACCCCCCTCCCCCCAAATTATTTTTAGCATACAAAGAAGTCATTCACTGTAGAGTCTTGGCCCACTTCCTTCAGTACCACATTCTTTAATAAATAGGATAAATTGTGTATTTTTAGTTAATAACAGAGGCATTGTTAACATGTACTAGTTACTGCTTGGAGAGGCATTATATTCTGCTTTAAAATACCCAAAGGACTTCGGCATTAGTAAAATTAGCCACAGGTGAAGAGGTCCTCTTGGACAAAGGTACAAATCAATAACCTGAGAATGGATCAGGTTTATGAACTATGGAAAATCTCCAAGTAAAATGTTGACACTGAAAAGAATAGTAAGGAGAGTTTGGGAATGTAAAGATGCACATATACTTAAATCACAATCACTTCCTCTAAACCTAAAAAACAAGTGTTACTAGTAATATATAATTTATTTTACTTTTCCCCTTTTACCTTTAGTGTTACGGATGATGCAGAGTACCTAGCAAACAAAATACATCCCAGTTAGCATGTTAATCCTTAAAAACAGGGTCACTGAGCCATTCTTCAGACCTCAGAGTTTCAAAGATGATAAGATATGATGCATTGTTCATTTACAAATAGGAGAGGAAGGGATGGTCGCATAGGGTACCAGTTGGGAAAAGACAGCTTCCAGTACCTTCTGTTAGCCAGAACTAGTACAAGTACGCTTGGGAGCATACCTAAATCACAAGTATTTTGAGTATGCTTGTAATGAGATACTGTTTTTAACTTGATTTTCCTGATTTTCTTCAATTTAATCAGTGAACTGAAAAAAACCCAAAAAATGAGCGATTGTGTTAGGGTAAGAATAGACAGTTTTAATAAAGTACAAAGATAGTGAGTCTGGTTTCACCTATAGAAATGCTGCTTGGTACTTTAAAGATCCCTTAGATGTATTAAACAAAAATCATTCTCATTGTAGATGAAAATAATGTTCATCATTGCATTAGATTTTTTTTAAGTTCAATTTATAAATTCTCAAAAAGCACTGTTTTGAAAACTGTTATTGCTCCCTTCTAGGTATTCACAGATATTTCAATTTTCTTTCTTTCTATCTTTCCACTAATATGCTAATAGTAAATCTGAACCATCTGCCATGTAAACAGAGAAATGGGTAATATCAAAAGCCTTGATAGCATAGTCTCTCATTTAAGCAATTTACATAAGTTATTACTCATATAAATAAGTATCCTTGAGTTAGTTACAAATTTTGTGGTCATTACATTTTTTTCCATAATTATCTACTAACTGCTATAAGGAGAAAAAACCACAGGAGAACAGAATGTGTTTGTTATGCATAAGAGAATATTTACAATTTCAGTAAAATGAGTAAATAGGTTAGTTTCATGAATGCCAGGGATACTAATTTCTTAGGTTCTGGAATGTACATATGCCTAGCCTGTAAATTCTGTTATTTATCTGGACTACTGTGTATCTTTTGTATGAATTAGTGACCAATTGATGGGCATCCATTAAGCAATGGACTTTCTGGCCTCACACAAAATTTGTGCACCTTTAAGAGACCAACCTCATTGTTACCTTTAGAATAACAAACAAAATATTTGTAAAATCCAGCAAGACAAAACTAATAGCAAATGCCATTTATTTTCAGCCTTGCAGTGAATTGCAATAAAAATAAAACCATAATTTCTGTATAGATTCACTCCATGCTCATTATTCTTGGCTAATATGAAGCTTGTTCTGTTTCAGATTTTCTCTATACATATAAGAACAAACCTTTGCAACATCATGACCTATGATCTGTAATAGTGCCATTAAGATGGGTCAGAATCTCCCTAGAATGAAGAAAAAATAATGAAGATTGATTTTAAAATTAAAGAGTTACAGTGTAACTGATTATTTTGAAATAACCAATAGTGTCTGACTGTCTACAGGGACCTCTTGTCAGTTTTAATATTGACAGCTAAAATCAGATTACATTAAAATATCGACTATGTACTATGTGCTGTTAGTCTCTCAGTAACAAGAGTGAAAAGGAGTGGGACAGAATATTTTGAATGGAAGTAAGAATTAGATAGTCCTTATGAAGAAAAAGAAATAAAATTAGGAACTACAGTATTTTACAGCAATATTGGAGATAAGGAAAATAAAAGTACAATTTTGCATGAGCCTAATTACTTTTTAAAATATACTCTATTGGAAGCCAACTAATTTACCTAATGCTATCTCTTAAAATGAAAAAGAAATTTTATTCTAGGGAGTCCAGGGAATAGCTTTTCCAGCCACTGTTTCTTCTCTGTGTTGTATTTGTGTCTGGTGGGGTTTTGGTAGTGGGGGAGGCAGCTTCTGGTGTTGCTCCTGTTAGAAGCTCTGAGAAGGAAGTTCCTCCAGCTCCAAGTCAGACCTACCTCTGGCCAAGGCTGAGGCAGTCAGCACCTCTACAATAACATGTTTAAGAGGAGAAAAATCTGTTGGACAAGTTCTTTTGTTTTGGGTTTCTTTTAGTTTGGGAGAGGAGTGGGATGTGGAATGTCTGTGAAAACAGTAAAAACATCAAGTGATAGCTAGGGGAGTAGTTATGCTGTGATTTCCTTGCCTCCCTCTCCCCTTTAACTTTGTGTTTCTGATTATTTTGTGAATTGTCCATTAAACTGCCCAAATAAGTTACAGTATGTGTCCTCCTGCTGGCACATAAGCCAGAAACAATACACTGTTCCACGGCTAATCACATTTACTTGCATATAAATCTATTTAATCAGTCTATTAAAAATCAAACAGGCTTTTTGGTCCTCCTCTGCCAGATGTAAATACTTACAATTCATACAGGGCCAGGATCCAGAAACGTGTTGCTCAGCGCAAAGTGCTAACCTCAGTGTTGGAACCGAAACTCTTAACAGATGCATTCATTAGTCTGCTGAAGTGTGTTGCTATGTTTGATTTTTTTTTCCGTCTCTATGCAGTACAAGAAGGAAACATCCCCCAGGGTCTGTATTTGAGATTTAAATAAGACTCCAACACAGTCAGAATGCCTTGCCTAATAGTGAATGCTTCTAGCTGAAATCACTAGCTGCATAATGGGCTACCACCTATTAGTTTTCCTGACAAAGACAGAGAGATTCAGCACCTTGGCCCACACCTGCTGTGTGTATTTCTACTATCTCATTCATAAAATTGCCAGAGGACAAAAGACTTAATTGAAAAAAAAAAATAGAAAAAAGAAAGAGAATCTTAGGAATATGCACAGCTGGACTGGTCTAGAAGGCTGACTTTGTAATTCTCTGAATCAAATGTTCAAGAAAGAACATAATTATGAAAAAATTTGAGTAGCACTAAGCCTTTCTGTTATTTCTAGCAGTTACAGAGCAGCTGCTAGAGATTACTCTGAGATTATGTTGTCACTGAAATTACTATCAGAACATATCCTTTTTTTTTCCTGTAGCTTCATAAACTTATGTACTCTGCAAAGTAATGATTTCCATTTATTTCATGCATATTCTTTACAATTTATCTAACTTTTTTCCTTTTTTTTTTTTTTTTTTTTTTTTGGTGGGTTTTTGAGACCAAGGTAAAGCAGTAGTTCATTGGCTGTTTTTATTCTGCCAATACCATAGTGCAGCTTTGACTGTTCTCTGGAAATCCATCTTTAAGAGTGGTGTCTTGTCATCTAGCAGTACCTTTTGCTGTCTATATGTCTACATATTCACATCAACTGCCTAGTAACTGCAAACATCTTTAACAATCTTAGGATGTTTTAAAAAATATTTTGTCAATGGCACATTCTACTCTGCTCTCTGGTCAGATCAGTTAGTTGTTAAAGACCATTCAGGAGAAGTGATTTCTGTTCAATTCTGTGCTGGTAAGTTTCAATTTCACAAAATGAGCAGCACCATAGCAGTCAGTCTGGGCATCATAAAGAGGACAAGGTGTGAGCTCCTCCCCACTTATTCATCAGGACGCTCAAAGGCAGGGTAAGCTTAAGAAAAAAGGAAAGGTTGTCAGCACGACGCTTACTTTTGAGTCAATAAAGTGATATTCTGGAACCTTTAGAAGACAAGGTCATTGATTAAACACATATTAAATTATGCAGGTGTGCTTTTCATTTGATGTGTCATTAAATTAAATTGGGAGGAAGGAAGATCAAGAAAAACAAAAGCAGGTTGCTTTTGATATAGCCTATAAATAAATTGTGGAGCTTCTTCCTGCAGGATGTATAAATTAAAAGTGACTCTACAAGTTCATAGAAGAAAATCCATTAAAAATGTATGCAATTATACACTCTTGAGAAGTCCCTAAGTCACTTACTTGTGGGCACAGGAATACTGTTTAAGAAAGTTTCATCATGTCCTTCTACTCTTTTGCTGCTCCCAAGGGAAGTGCTACTTGACATGCTTTGGAGACATATGCTGGATGACAGATCTTTGGTCTGAACTAATACATATGTTTTTTCAGTCCCAAGATCTCAGAAGACCTGAAAGTTGCTTATATTAAGATAATATATTAAATCACTAATTTAGATAAACATAATTAAATAATTAACAGCAAGATTTTACTGTAGTAGATTTTTTTCTCTTAAGAATATAAACATGTTATAAAAATGAATTGGAAACAAATTCTTATTCAGGAATTGAAAATTAATTGAAGTATGTGCACTTACTAGAATTAGTATCTCCAAGTCAAACTAAGTTGTCCTTAATTTGCAAATACATTTTATGGAGAGATTTGCATACAATTCAGATACAGAAAAAAAAATAATTGCTATTTCAATGGAATACGTCTGAGAGAATTCTCTCTTTTCCATGGTCTATCTCCCACTCATTTTCTGAGAAACAGGAGTTTCTGCAGAGTTACTGCTCAGTAACATTTAAGAGGTACACATTAAAGAACAATCCCAGTTAAATTCTACAATAAACCAAAGAGAAACAGGGTTGGGTTTGTTTTGTTTTTCCTTAGAATGATCTTAACCTGTTAAGATTTAAAAAAAAAAAAAAGTTTAATGAAGAAATACCAGATCTTTCATCATTAACTGAGCAGAGAAAAAGTGAAACAGGAGACTGCCAAATGTATTAAGGCAACAGCACTGTGTTTTTCCTATAGACTAGAAGATTCTCCATCAAGCTGTTTCAAGACCTATTTCATGTTATCTTATAGACAAACTTATATTCCTATTTCCTGTGGACTTCAAAAACGGAATGCTTTTTTTCTGTGTTGCTCAGTATCCTGAAGGTTCATACCTGTAACTTTTGTGCACTTTCCCTATTGGCAGATTCCAGTGCCTCTGCTAAGGTGAAAAGACTAGTTTTGGGAGTCCTAAACTGAGAAGGCAGCTTGGGCAGTAGTTTGGAGTATGATAGTGTATGTTGAAGGTTATGTCTCACACAGGTGGAGAAAGGGAGCTTGTAAAATTCTACTTCCCCCATGGATTTGTTAGAAAGCCTGAGTATGTGGAAGGGGCCTGTCTTCCTCCCTCTTGGTCTTTGAACACACCATGGCTTTTCAAAGCTGTGGAATGCCACAGCACGATACACTGGCAGATATTGTGTACCAAGGCAGTAATTGCTAATTGCAAACCGGGACTCTGCATTTAGGTGTATTCTGGAGTCTTTTGTGTTCTTATTCCTTCTAGTCATACTTCTCTTTTCTAGAATAAACTTGTTTCAGTGTTGCATCAAAACAGCATGAACCTAGAGGGAGACTTTTCATTTAACAGGGTTGAAAAGCCATAGCACTTCAAAATAAGGTAGTACTTCCTGTGAACTCCTTGCCAGTCTATTAAACTTTTATGGTACCCAGACACAATCACAACCCAGAGTGTGTATGCATCTTGATGATGCTGGTATATTACTTGATTCTTTCATTATTACATAATTATGTATTATTACACATACTTATTATATGCAACCTGAAATGAATATGCTGGAACTGTTCTGTCACACATCTGGGTGTTTGACATGCTGTTACTTAAGGGTAATCCATTCTCCATAGGGGTAAGAAAAGCTCCCATCTCTCACTGAAAGGGAGTGTTTGTTTGCTTTGCCTTGTGTTTCTTTAAGTGTCTTTCAGCAGCACAATCAAGCCAGTCACCCATTAAAATGTTGTCTGATACAATAATTGAAACTGTTCTTTTAAGCCAGCTGAGCAGAGGTTTAGATTTAATATGAGCATAGACTAAGACTCAGCTCGTCTGTCTTTGTATAGCATATGACACCTGAAAAATGTGCTATTGGTAATCTTCCTACCCATTCATTCAAAATAGTTTCCAGCTTGCTTAATTCTTTAGGGATTATTTTGATAGCAGGTTATACGAACCTTATAGTGTGGTTTCTTTTGTGTTGTATTGCTTCCCCACTGATCTAAACACTTACCTCATGTCTGGCTGCCAGTGCCATCAAATGCCTGTTGCAAATGAAACAATTGCCAGGAGTCAGTGAATTTTCAGACCTGTGAAGGAACAGTAGGAGCTTGATATGGCATCCAAGGGGACTGCAATAGGAAAGGAAAATTACTCCTTCAGAGAAAGTTCTGCAGTTCCCAGAACAGAACAAAAGCACTATTAGCTGCTACCCAGTCAGACATCAGGTTTACAGAGAGCAGACTGCCTAGAAGAGTTTTTCTGTAAGCTCAGCAGGCAGCCCTTAAACTAAACAAAAACTTTATGGAGATGTCAAGAGGTAGATATGCATACCCAGAATTGATCCATTCCTTCTTCCTGCCTGCTAAATTTAAAGGACTGCATCAGGAGCTACAAAGTAGTTTTTCTGGTGTTTCTGAAATAACTGCAATCTCAGACACCACAACGTGTAAAAGTTAAAAACAGTAACTATCCTCAAACAGTATGACAAATATGGATGTATTCTATATTGGCATCCTTTCTGGAGGCAAAACAAAGTCCTGAAGCATTTGATTTTTTTCTCCATCTTTTCTCAAGCAGGAGTCACTGCAATTTAATCTTACTTGGGGCACTGACTTAGCTTGTCCTTCCCCAGATGTTAGCTATCAATAAAAATGCTTTCACCAGAGCTACTCTGCTACCTTTCAGCCCTGGCAATGTATTTGCTCTGTCTTCTCAAGCTCCGTTGATTTCTAGTGATGTCTTTCTTTGGCAGTGTGTTATGGCAGGATCGTGAGGAATAGGCCTGAGATTTCTGACAGATCTGAGTCTTGTACCTTAGAAGTTGAGAGACTGTGCTAAGGGCATTGTGGCTGTGCACAAGTGGGTCAGGAGCTTACTTTTTGCTCTCATGCATTGATGAAGGAACTGAAACAACAAAACCTGTTAATAACAAAGCAATAGAAACAGAGACAACTGGACAGAGAGATCAAATCACTGCACATCTTACACTCACTATTGCTCATTAGTTAGGGAAAAGAAGAAAAAAGGCTCTATACTATATCCCAGCTATTTAATTCTATTTCTGTATGCCACAACTTGTTAAAGTCATTTCTTTATATGACGAGAGAAAGGCACAGTAATAAGTGTACTTTTTCTTTACAGATACCTGCACACATGACAAAACTATGTCTAGCAATGAGAGGGAAAACCTGCAGTGGAGAAAGTATTTTTTTTTCTCCAATTTAGGTCAGGGGAAGCAAGACTATATAATTAAAGCAGCTTCATATTCATTATTCTCAGATCAGAGCATAAATAATAGAGAATACAGGAGTTAATGCAGCTGCAGAGCAGGCTAGAAACCACAGATTCAGGTACCACATACAGCAATAACTCTGTGGCATGTGCCTATTTTGCCATGTGAAGAGGTTACCAAAGAGGCTATCGCAGTCCCTTTCCAATGCAGCCCCAACTTGGCAATGCTGTGGTGGTGAGACCTTACAGTCTGTTACAGAGGTCTGTCAGTGGATTTGAAAAGAAGATAAGCACTTCTCACTGCCTTTTTCTGTCTGCAGGACCTGAGGATTTAATTCCTTTAGAGCCATATAAGCTATGACCTCCCCAATACTTTTTCTCTTCATCAATACTGACAGATATTACAGATTTCTGGGACTATACAAGGCCATAGAGATCACTGATTCTGCCAAATGAGTAAATACAGGACTTGTTAATGCTGACCTAAAGCAGTGTGTTACTTGCTTATGGCTGAAAAAAAACCAATTTCATTTGAAGCAAGCACTAAATTTGCCCAGCTGCTCCTGTTTTCAGAGTGGCAGGTCAGCCATGTATTGGCTTTTGAATAGATTTTCATATGTTCAAAATACTGGTAAAACGCTTCCAATGAAATAGCAACTACACAGGATGTGGCTACTTAAATATTAGGGAATCATGATGCCATAGATATGAAAATTGAATAAAAAAGATTCAGTTGTAGTCCAATCTACCTTATTTTTTCCAGGTATAAAAAAAAAGAGCCTCCATATTTATATGTAAGGTCAATATTTACAGAAAAAAAAAAAAGAAGAAAAGATTCGCCCCCTCCCCCGATGATACTGAATGTAAACACATCTGCAAACATCAGTTTTTCAGTCCTTGCTAAAATTCGACAAATGTATATATTTATACGGATAAGTCAGAACAAGCAATACATAATGGACTAGTGAAATAATATCGACAAACCAAAAAGATTTAAGATAATATTAGAAAGTCATGTAGGACACTATAGGACTGGTGGAGTAAGGTGTCTTTGTTGTGTTCTTATAGAGATATGAATGTGGCAGAGTACAGCTAAAATATTCCCCAAAGTATCAAAACAATATAAAGTCAAAAGGTCATCAGGAGAGGTGAGAAGGTCCATAAATAGGCCTTCTCATTTACAAAACTGCTCTCTGAGTAGTTTTTTGTGGTGGATGGAACACAAACTCTTGTTTCCTGAAGGATAATGAGTCTGTCACAGCACATGAAGCCCTTTTTGTAGTAGGAACAAAACAGATACCTCTCTTCATACCTAAACCCTGTCTTAGAATGAGATAAAAATAAATGTTTTTCTTTTACTAGTATTTCTCTTAAAACAATTTTGTCCTAATTCTGAACATCAGAAATATTTTCTATGTTTTTCCTCTAATTTGATGTATGCCATATGTTCAAAGAAGATTATTTTTTGTCTTGTACATTGTAGCATTCATGCATATCTCCCATACAAATACAGGGATTTAGTCTTCTGTAGAGTCTGAATATATACTGTGGAAATATTTTGTTCAATCTAGAATGTTACTGAAATAAAACTTTATCTATTTGTGAAGTACCTCAATGTTCCATTTGAGTGATAGCTATCCACAAAACATCATGTATTAATAATTTTTGTAAGTGACAGAAATGCTTAAATAATGTTCAACTTTCATCATTCTTCACTGAGAGTATATTTCAGATTTTCAAATGGAAATCCTAATGGATCAAAACACCACGTATCTGGAGGGTAGGTCACAATTCATATTACTATATATGTGGGTAATATTTGCAGCTAGAATTTTTTTTATGTTTCATTCTGAAACCATTGTGAAGAAACCTGTCCTTTGCTGAGAGCATTGCAATAGAAAGTTAACAAAAGAAGTGTAAGCTATGCATAGAAGTCTACAGTCATAATAGCTTAAGCATGTTGCCACATTTGAGCTTCTCTACTCCTTGCAGCATGACAAAAATGCACATTGGGATGGACTAAAAATGTTTGACCTCTAAGTGTTCTAGCTTATTTTCCTATGAAAAAAAAGCCTGAGTGTGGACCATTTCTCCCTTATATGTATGTATCTGTGTATGTATAGTTTATGTAGCTATACTTTTCCTTTAAATAAGATACTTGGTCTTCAGACATTTAGACTGAATTGCATATGTAATCAGTCATATCTCAGCAGGAATCAGGAAAAAAGCCAGAGATTTAACACCGAAGTCAAGGAGATATTGAACACTTGTGAGTGTTATGAAATTCAGTCAAGTAGAAACTCCAGATGACTGTGAGTTGGGTCATCTCTAGTGATCATAATGAAATATTACTGTTAGAGAAGAGATGCATCAGATTATTCTTGCAACTTTGTTTCTGGTGGCTTTTTACAGCACTCTTTTGCAATATGGTTAGCTTGAAATATCTTTTTGAGAAAAAAAAAGATAATTAGCACAGAAAAATGCTTAGAGGCTTATGCTTCAATTGTTGAGACTGATGAAACAAATGTTTATTAATTCTTTAAATTGGCCCAACAAAATATGAAGTATTGAGTTGACAATTTGGATTAGATCTGAAAGAAAATCAACAGGGGTTTTATTACTCAATAATTCTCTCAAAGAAATAATGGCAATAAAACCAATTATTTGTATATGTCAATTTTCTTGAATGGCCCTTGTGCTGTTTTTAGCTCCTCACTTTCTTTTCAGAGTTGTGATATATGATGTCCACATTTATTTTTAGTTTTTCCCAAACATTTTCTAGTGCTTAGAGTGTTGAAAAAACATCATTCTGACCAGTTTGGCTGCACTCTCTAATCTCAGCTCAGACCAGATGGTGAGCCCCAGCTGCTGTGTGAAACAGGTAGAAGAAAAAAACCCAAACAAACAACAACCAAACAAACAAAAAACAACAACAACAAAACCCACAACCAAACACAAAAAACCCCAAAACCTATGAATACTGAAAATACTGTTGGTAGTTTTATCAAAGACATTTTGCAGATAACAGGTGTTCTTTGAAAAGAAATATAAAAAATTATGAAACTGTCCTATCATTCAGTGCTGGAAGAATTGTACTGCTGAATGATCAATGC
This sequence comes from Megaceryle maxima, assembly GCA_024605025.1. NCBI lineage: Eukaryota > Metazoa > Chordata > Aves > Coraciiformes > Cerylidae > Megaceryle > Megaceryle maxima. The sequence goes on along the minus strand of JANHGN010017582.1, from coordinate 77,719 downwards.
TGTAATCCTTTTAGTCTTATACTATATATATTGTCTTGTAATTCATAAGGTTTCAAGAAAGCTTGCAGGAACATCCAGAGTTTGATTTTGTAAATAAATTCACATATTAAATTTACATTTCCTTTTGTGCTTTCTTGCTATATGATATATGCTGGACTGGAACCAGTGCAAGGCACAAGTAAGGCGAAGAGTTACTCAGAGCAGCAGATATAGGTTTAAGATGTTTCTAGGCAGAAAAACAGTGTTTGGGGAGTGACATATTTATCCTTGGTGCAATAGAAGTTCTTAGCTGTGTTGCTGTTGTTTGGAGGAAGACAGGCTTCTTTTTCCTGTCAGTGTTAATGAAAATAAATTGCTATGTTTTTTGTTCCTCGGTGAACGTGGGAAAGAAACCCAAATCTTAATTGCTGTTATACTAGCTGGATTGCTGAAGGAGATATGACTAATTATAAAGGAGTAGGATACATGCACAGGGTGCACAGAGTTGCAGTTGGATGTTTTCACTCCTCCTAGGTATTACACCATGGGCACTGCCCCTGGACCTTCTATTTTGCTCTCTTTTTTGCATGTTCTTGGTTTTGCTCTCCATACCCTTGCTTCTACTCATTCCACAGGGCTTCAGAAACCAGAAGGTAAATAAAAACTCCCCAAATGAACTATCACAGGTAAATTCTCCATTTTTTAAGCCTTAGGACTTTGAATCCTGTTACTTTTGAAAATGTAGAGCTAGAAAAACTTGACTATATGCAATCAACTAGGATATATTTCATATTTGTGTATTTTTTTCTTTATGCCAGAAAGGGATGTTACCTTCATGTACGACAATTTTAGCTGGTTCATTTAATGCAGGCACATCATGAAAATTTGCATCAGATTTGGGAGCACAGGATGATAAAAGTGAGAATATATGTTAACAGTTCTACACAAAAGCTTTGTCTAGAAGCTAAAGTGAAGAGAAACAGAAAGCTCAGAGTTAGCCATGAGTTTAACAGGAGATGGAAACTGTTACAGTTTCAATAGGCCCTTTAAAAGAGGGAGTAAAATTTCCTTAGCAAACCTGTGTTACAGTATAAATCACTGAAGTTAGAAAATAGCATAATTCTGGTTTACTGTCCAAATTGTCTTTAAGATTCTTTGTTGACAGTCTTCAAAGGTAACTGAAGGACTAAGAATTCAGTTAATGAAAACAAATTGTCACTAAATTTTAGACTGTTGTACAGTAACTGCACCTGCTTTTTGGGACTGAAGTGATCCTATGCAGTCTGAAAGCAAATAATATTGAGTTAGTTAAAAAAAAAAAAAAAACAATGTTGGTCCTCTTTCTTGAAAAGGCTGCTGTTACCAGTTGGATCAGTCATTCCTTTGAGGATAGGGATCGATGAGTGGGTTGTGTTCTTTATTCCTTACTGAATGCAAATTCTAGATAATACTGTGTTCCTTAGAAACATATCAAACCCTACTCACTAAAAATATGGACATTACTAAGCAGTGGGTATTTGGATAGGTCCTTCATTAGCTTCCTGATGTCTTTCAGTTCAACAACTGTAATCGTAATTTAGTAAAATGATACTTAAAACAGTCTGAATAGCAAAGCAACATACCAAATAAAATCACCGTTCTACAACTGGTGTGTGACATATAAATGCTGAGCTCAAAAGACAGTGTCAGATTGGTTAAAGCTCATAAAGCTAGTTCTGCTTTGACCAAGGTATGTATGCAAAAGCCAGGGACATATACATACAGCTAGGCAACTCTGTAGCACAAGAATCAGCAGATTTATGCATTGAAAGTCATACACAAGTCACTCACAGAACTACCCACTGTTTGCCTGGCTATACTTACTCGTCAGCTTCTGCATAACGTAATGTAACGTAGCATAAGTCATGAACATACACACCAGTTATTATTGAAACCTTTTTCTGCTATTCTTTTTAAGTGAAAACATCATCTTGCTCTGCTATAATCACTATTGCAGTCATTGTGTAAGGTTTTTGTAACAGCACAATGGAAAAAAAAAAAAAAAAAATCAGCTACTGCCATTTTATGTGAATATAATGAAACAGAGTGAACAGACCAAGCCTAGAATGAACTCACAGTGAATCTACTTCTGATGCAGAAGGATCTGAAAGTGAATGTAGCCTTTAGGAACTACATAAAATATTTATAGTATCTTGTTCTTTATTTATCAATGCCACCAGCAACAAAACACTGCTTCATTTTACAGAACCTCCATTTATATAGCACTGCTTAAGAGAAGCAAGTAAAAGCAAATGGACAGAGAAATAACTCTTCCATTTTAAATGGAATTTAAATTAAAAACAAATACAGCCCTTAAAAAAAAAAAAAAAATCCCACTCTTTGAGCTCTAATTATCTTTCCATTGCATATGTATAAGCATCCATATGCCATATATATCATGCTCTCAGCTGTTAGACTCAAGCCTGTGTTTGGTACTCTTCATTTAATCCCTTTTGACTGCTTGTGTCAAATGGGTGACTTCAATTTGGGTGAATTATTTCTGTGTAAATGCTTTGTATAATAAGAAAATACTAAGACTTTCTATCAGATCACAGTAGTGACCTGCAAGTGCATATATCCAATCCCTATGGCTGGAAACAACTCATTTAAAAGCACTGCCTTTTTTTCCTTTTATGACAAACTCAGGAAATTCTCAGTGTTCAGAGGTTTGTGCATGTGAGCAATTTCATACATAAAATTTCCATTTCAGTCTATTAATTTAAGTGAAAGACACACAAAATTAAGGAATTTTTTTTTTTTTTTTTTTTTTTTTTTTGTGCACTGCTTACATCTTTTGTCATTTTGGCCTATCAAAATTCTTGTCCAGCAGAGTGGTCACGGCAATTTGCTCTTTCTTAACAATCTTCTGTTCATTTGTCTACAGATTCATGCTGGCTAATTGTAAGCCAAATTGTGATTCACAGTCACTTGAAAAAGTGAAGTTCCTGTGACTTGTCTCTTCATCTCCATTACATTGATGCTTTCTTTAACTATTTAAAAGGCAAAATGAAACTGCAAGTGAAATGAAGTTCAACCATTGAGTAACTGTTGTAGATGGCTTTTCATGTTCTTGCTCAGCAGAAAAATGATTCACTTTCAGTTCCTTTGTGCCTCTGTGATACTGATCATATCAGTCACAGGCAGGCAGAGAGCCTGTTACCATCTATCATGGATCTTTACTGTTCATCATTTGGATGGACCACTAAGCAGAAATAATATTCTAAATGTGACATCATAAAGCTGAAATGTGGGCATGACATCAGCCTCTCACATCAGTGCTATGTTTTACAAGCTGGCTGGTGGAGACTTTGCACGGCACATTTTTCCTTAGAGTTCACTCATGGGGCGAGTGTGGTGTTAAAAAGTGATGAAAAGCCTACTGGCATGAACAGTCTTTTTGTTTCAATAGACAGCATGCTGGATGAGGCACCAAACAGTAACCCTAAGTGAAGAGATTTATAAATATACCCCATACAAGAACACTATAGCATCCCTGAAGTCAAGAACAGGAATGGTAGAGGTCTCACAGTACGTTGACATTCACTTTTCTGTCTGGATGTTTGTTTCTCAAGTGAACATGAACTAACATTTCATATTAAGTTGGACTCTGTTAGAACATACAGGTTTGCAACATTTCTTTAGCTATTTATTTTACTTCGAAAGGATAACAGACTGGTTTACAAAGGGAACAGAAAACAAAATCTCTTTATATTGTCATTTATGAATATTTCAAAATGCCTAGTGTTATTTTAAATCTTTGTGTATATCTGTTTTTACCTGGCTAAGGAACAGTTCTGGTGGAAAATTATTGATCTGTTGGAGATAAAAGTGCATTAATGGATAAGAAAGCTTTATGGACACTCCTCCCATGATGAAGAATTGAAAGATTATGCTGCTGACTAATGTTTTGTAGAATGGTTTATTCAAAATACAGCAAAAAATCCTTGCATAGCTGAAACTTTATCTGGTTCCCTGAGCTGCCTTTATGCAGTCAGTGTCTTTTAAATACTGTTATATAAGTCAGCTCTCATCCTATTTTAATAGTTAAGACTTTTGAAAAAAGCTCTTTTGACAGTGCAAGAAACATTAAAAAAACCCCCAGATCTTAGGAGGGAATTTCTGCTAGCAGGATACGTATGTTCAGTGGTTCTATTTTTTTCTTTATGACCCACTATCTTTCACAAATGTTATAAGGCCCAGACAGGAAAAAAGAAGTTATTTGTATTCTGCAGTAAATAACAATTATTTTATTCTTTTATAGATTATATTTTCATCTGGCCTTTTCTAAGGTAGGAAAAAAGCTGCAGAGGAGAGCTGAAAGGGACAAAGGGACTTTTTCTCCAGCTGTAAAGGAGAAAAAGAAACAAAAAATTCTCGAGAGAAAGTGAAAAGAAGACAAAAGCTTACATTATCCTTTTTTTTTTTTTTTTTTTACTGTCTGGAAATAGCTTGTGTTCTTCCCCTCTTATCATTATACAGTGAGATGAGAGGAAGAGGTCCCTTGTCCCTTTTGAGAACAGTAGTGATACAGTTTAAACTTAGCAGCTCTCTAGGTAATGCTGTCAATTCTGCTTTGACAATTAGTGATGAAGGAAAGTGTCCTGAAGCAAATGATATTAATATTTTAGTAGGTGCCATCCTCTCTGCTAAGTCTGTATTGCTAGAGGGCATTTTGATGACGGTGTTTCAAAATGTAAAGCTGACATCCTGGTCCCTTGTAGCTGTTGAAATACGATCCAGTGATATTTTTACAAAGATGTATAATAATGGGGAAATCTACTTGTGATTTGCTTCATTTTTACTTAATGTAAAATGAGCTGAACATATGCTCATAAAGACCTTTATACTTTGAAATACATTTGAATGTGATCTATGCATTGACAGTGCTTAACTACTCTTAATTAACATTAAGATTGGATTTATATCCTTAGGCTAATGGAGAAAAAAATCATACGAACCAGAAATTTTATTGAGATTTAAGTAAACAAAGGTCTAGACTGCAAAGAAAATGCTTTGGGAAGAAAACAGTCTGCACAAATGGATGTTATTTAGCTTTTACAAGGCTTCTTTCTCAGAACCTTTAAGCAGATCTCTCCTTCCATAACTCCTGCACTCTGAACTTCTTTATCTGATGAGCACTTCTGAGCAGTTTGTCAGTCTGGGTTGGGATAATGGGCATTACCTTTGCATTTACACTCCCTTGCAAAAATTGATTTATACATTCTCTGTGCTGGGGGGAAAAAGTCACAACTCAGATTGTCATTCTACAAATGCAGCCTGAGTTTTTAAAAATCCCATTATTTCTGTGTACAAGGCAGCAACAGACTGTACTGTAACCATGGAGACCTGCAGCAGATTCAGGAGTTGATTTTAACTCTCATGCTTCAGACCAGAGAATGTTAGATACTCTGCATTACAGAGTCAGCCTCAGGGGAAGGTCACTGGTGATCCCGCTCCAGAATCAGTAGGTCTGGGTCTGTTTTGCTAGAAGAACTAGGCCAAACTCACTGCATTTTAGGCAAAAACTAGAAACATCTATGGAGTTTAAAGACTGAAAAATTTCTTATGCTGTTATTTGATTTTTCAAAAATAATTACAATCATGTCTGTGATCTGGAAACCCATGATATTTTAGCTTCCCTTACAAGAGACCTACACCCTCCAAACCTTTCAAGTGAATAGAAAGTTTGCAGTATGACTATAGAATTATATCTCAAAGTTATGTTGTCATGAAAGCTTCCTTATTAATAGCATATGTCACGACTGAATTTATCATATCATATAAACTACTAATTTCAGTATTTTTGCTTTACAGGTACATTTGATCCTATGTAAATATTTTTATACTATGGCTGTATATATTTTCTTTATTCCTCCATGATACTCTGCTATCTTAGCAATCTTTATTAGAGAAACTGTACTTAGATCACATCATAAACAAATAGCAGCTTTAAGTAATAGCTCCATTAGGATCTCTAAACTGTGTTGCATTGCAACAGAAATAGCTTCTGGATGTTTCTTGCTGGGCATGATCAGAGATGTGATCAAATGGCTTTAAACATTAATTTAGCATGAGAAGCTATGCAAAATCAAGGGTGTTTAAACATCAGGAAATCATAGAAACAAGTCAGAGACTGAAAAAAGAATAATGACTAACTGGGGAGAATAAAATCGAAGTATTTTGGTAAGGGAAATAGAGGGGATGGAACATTTTCTTTGCCAAAACTGACCCACAGTATATATCAATCTTATTTTTCTATTCAGGCAGCAGAGCTTTCAGCATTTGGCTTGGCTTACTCAGTATCATCGTCTCTGATATTCTAGTAAGTGATATATGGCTGTGCACCTCAGAATAAAAGAGATATATTGATATGTGCGGCTAATATTTCTTCTGGATAGAAGATATCTGTATTATTGAACAGGACAAATGATTCTTTAGAACACTATTGCCTAAATAAGTACAGAACAACTGGTGTCAGGAAGAAAAGGTTAGACTTGAAGAGTAGTATCTTTTCTATGTAGCCACATTTAAAGTTTTAATCCTTGAACTCTAAGAAGACTATTCAGAGTGTGTACAATATCATTTTCACCCTTCCTCTTTCATTTTTTGATCATTCTTAAGCAGTGTCCAATCAAATATTTACTTGCTGTCTACTCCTGTCTATGCATAGGAAATTCTGTCTTTTGTTTTGTGTGGGTGGACAAAAGCATCTGCAGGGTGAATTCTTCACCCATTATTCTCCCCTGATTCTGTTCATTGCTCTACACTGTGCACAGAGGGGAGTGTTACTGTTCTTGGTTTAACAGTAGAAGTGATTTTGAGCATTAAATGCTTTCTTCAGTAAATGGTCTGTGACCATTTGTGAATACAGTTGCTGAGCAGGAATGTGAAAGGAGGTAGTTGTGGCATTTGCTGAATTAACACCTTCTCCCTGCTTACTTCCAGCCCACTTGCACATGCAGGACATTGATGCAATAATTGTCCTCTCTGAGGATGAGGCACTCTCACATGTTGTTCTTGCCTGTGATAAATAAGGGCTAGAGATTTTGTCCTGGCTATGGGTCCTATACACACTAAATCTTTTTCTGAAAAGCTGTTTTCTTTCTGATAATCTTCTGGCATGGATTGTTGCACAGGGATATTACATCCCAGATGCAGAACTTTGTATTCATCCTTGTTGAACTTCTGTCGAAATGTCAAAGAAAAAGTGGAGATTCAGAGAAAAATGAGAAAAAAAAAAAACCCAACAAAAATCAGAGCTGGAGAAAGAAAGAAAAGAAAGAAGAGATAAAAGGAAATATTTTTGAAAGGCAAAAATCAAGGAAGGTAATAAAAATATAGATGAAAAGGAAATGAAAAAACAAACATACATTTTTATGCCTGTTGCACTTTAATATTGTATTTTCATTTGAGGAATGTATCAGATCTAGGCAACAGGGAAAAAAAGCAATTTCCATGTTATATTTCAAATCCCACATTTTTTGTTGCAATGGCTGAATAAAACAATGTAGAAAGGTTTGTATGGTGCCATGGGAGTCTGAAGGTACTGCAAGTTCTGTGATGGAATCTGTCAAATGTAAAAGCATATTCATTAAGGTCATGCACTTTTCTGCTTCCAGCTCTGTGCAGCTGTGGCATTTTTCCATCTGTATTTCTTGTTAAAGATCTGAATGACTCATCCTTGCATTTGCCTTTGAGGTAGACAGTTTTCCTATGGCAATGAAATCCAGCTGGTACATGAAAAATGTGTCACTGTCAAGGGAGGATCATTCTTAAAAGAGTTCAACTCAGTCTTAAAGCTGGTATTTTATAATTAATTTTCCAGTCAGATTTTATTGCTTTGCAGGTTTTTTGTATAACTGCATTTTAAAGTAACAGACCAAATATTAAAAAACCCACCAATCAACCTATATTAGTAGTTAAGTCTTCCTAGGGATTTTCAAATAAACATTGGAAAGAAGAATTTAAATCTTACTGAATCTCAATTTCCTTCTCTGAAAATATCAGTATTTTCTAATCATGACCAGTTCTACTCATAAATGCAAAAAACTTCCCCTCTTAAGAATCAAATAAAATTCAAACTTTCAGAATACTTTTAGCATTATTATTTAGCAATTAAAAGGAAAATCAATTATGCACCAGTTTAGTTGACTAATTGCACTTCACAGACTCCCCCATATTCTTTTCTATTATGAAATGATTTTATTTTAGCTAAGTTTTTGAAAGTTTGGTGTTTATTCAAGCCTTACTAAATGTCTGTGGGTTTTTAAGCTCTTTTATGTCAGTTTTCTTAGGCTCACCAATTAACTGATTTCTTTGCAAATGAAGAAGAGACAGACTTGGAACATTCAGCTGTTTAAAACAGAAAACTTCAATAGTTTTAAAATACAGAGAGTACTCAAAGAATAGTAAAACTGGAAAAATGTATGCTATTTCTATTGCAACTTCAGCATTACATCTTCAAACACTTGAAATGCGTTTTATGAGTTAAGACTTATGAAACTGTAGCACGCTAAGGAAACACATCCCCAGTATAATTAAGTACCTAAGGAAATTGCAAGTTTTCTTTGATTTTGAATATTTTTTTTCTTGTGTGTGTTAAAAAGATAAATCAAGTCACTGCTGGGAGGCATTTTGAAAATGCTTGAAATCAACAATGACATTTAGTTCATGCAGTCTTCTTTAATTGATTCACATATGCTAAAGAAATAGACTGTCATGGGATAATTTTGAAAATTCTAACTACAGAGTTCACATCTTGATAGCTAATAAAGGCACAGCATTTGAAACTGATTGAGTGATACAATAAATGCCCTAAAATGTGTTGGATTTTTTTCCTGCAAATTCTATCTGAACAGATGAAGCATTATGTAACAAGTCTCATTGAATCCTTGGCTGGTCCATGCTAGATGTGTGTTTGCAGAGTATAATGTAGTCTTCCTCTGAGAATCAGGCCTGAAATGTCTAAAAAAACATAGGAAAACATGAACAATGTAGACCTTACACACTGAGTTTTCTATCTGTGCAATTCCAGATCTAGTATGTGGTACACTGATTATCTATGGCAGCTGCCATTGAACCACCTGTCTGCCTTCTGATAAATTTACATCTTTCTGTAGTATTTTGGTAGCTGGCTGTAGTGAGTTTATGACATTTCTGGGGAGGAGTTTGAAGGTAAAGCCATCACCACCGAGTCTGGTACCAACAGTCTGATGAAAAATTAGCACATATTTAGAATGTGCAATTAACTCAGTCCAGCAGATCTTACTGTCTGGCAGGTATTGGATAAGTAAATAGATTGTTTAAAAAGTTTTGTTTGCCCACAAATGTTACAATATTGCTATTAAAATATGTATGTGTGTCACTAGCCATCACACAATAGTTTGAGAAATACCACAAACATTTTTAATGTAATTGCAGAGGAACCCGGTGCTACTACTAAGTGAAGTTTTCAACAGCAATATGACCTTATGTATAAATAGCCTGTATTCAGATCAGAAGAAGAAGATTAAAGCAGTAACAGAATTGATCCACAGGGGAGCTGGCAGAATATGAAATCAGTAGATTGTTATATGAATTCTGGAAGACTTAATCACAATGGGGATGGTAATATATACTATACTGCATTTAAACAGTTTGAGAAATTCATTCTATTCTCAATAGGAAAATTGTGTGTCTATATTACAATACCACAGAGCATATATTCAATAATATTGATGCTAAAATAGCAACACGGAAAGTGAGAAGGCTTGGTCTCGTCATTAATATTTTACAAAGATAAATATAGAAATGGTATAGAAATTATTTGCATCTCTCCTAATAAAGAACCACAAGACAGTGAGCAAGCAGCACATTTCTGCACTCAGTATCATTGTTTATCCAGACGTGTCAGAGAGGTGTTCAGACAGAATGAAAGCAGAATCACTGCTGAGAAAAGGTTAGGGCAAAATGCCTTTACTCAAAACAAGATAATGCTACACTTATGACAAATACAACATTTCCAAAGAAATATTCCTTCTGATATCAACTGCAATAGTCACAAATACCCAGAAGAAAACAGTTACAAGAGGATCAAACTGAACACATGGGAAAACATTCTGACCAATGTGAAACATACACAAAATGTGCAATCAAAACCTGTAGATGTATTTGAATATTGAAAGGAAATTCTACAAATCAGTATCTTGCATTTTAGTATAATGAAAAAATCATTGGTTCAGGAAACAAACTCTCTATCAGCTTCATTTTCTAGGGTATTTCTTCAGGTTAATACCAAAAAGCAAGCATATTCACTTGAAGTGCGTTTAACAAAAAATAATTTTAAAAGTGAATTTAGTATTAGAATTAATACTTAAACACTAGGAATATCTCTAATTAGAAACCTAGTATTCCACATGGCTGTCCTGGCACTTGAGTGAGTTCCTTGAATCTATGATATGAATTTCTGCAGCTGCTGTCACCTAGTAGTCAAACCTGATACTTCTGAACTGTAACAATTTGTAAGGAAATGCTGAAGCTAATGCTACAAACAATAATTACACAGATGAGACTAAATCCATACTGTAATCACCCTTTCAGTGACTTTATCCAGTGCATTTAGATGAGACAATAGTGAAATACACTGAGTTATCAGAGTAATGTAGGTAGCTTTGCATCCTGTTTCTACATAAAAGAGAGATTTCACTACGTAGCTAAGAGTTACGGAGCAATTATCCGTAAAAGCTATTTGTTGTGGCTTTCAGATAAAGAAAAAAGTCTAAATTAAATAAAATATGTAGCTTTCTGTGCTTGGTAGAAATGTAAATGGGCCTTAATTTAAGATGTGTATATTTACAGAAAGTATATCTGAGTGTAGGTGTGTATCAGAGCAATTTTTTTAAGTGCACACCTGCAGCAGATGGTATATGCTGTCGTTATTTTGTTACAAGTGTGTCAAGTCCCAGATGTCTGACTATAAGCATTGACCGTGAATGTTAAAACACATGTGTACCATTGTACATAGCCATGCTTCCCGTGGCATTGTCTTATGGCAAGGATGACTGATCTTAACCCTTTGCCCTCTTTCATATAAGAAGTGTCCTCGTTAGTCAGAAAACATGATAAACTTTCCAGAACATCTGCTATTAACAATGTCACTGTCACTGGTGTGCCTAGATTTTTTCATAGATTCGTCAGGTTCTTCTACAAGCCACAACAGGAACAATTCAGAACAACCTAATTTCCATTAAAACTTACTTTTGCTTTGTTTATTTGTTTACCTTTAGGCTGGATTTATAATATATGTTGAGGGTATGAATTGAAGTGCACTTTGCACACTCAGAAAACCATGAAATTGTACTTGTACCCAGACAGGGCACTCTAGGTGGTACTGCAACTCTGTTACAGGATGCTTTCTCGCTTCTCAACAGTTTTCACAAAAAATTGGCAAAGAAAGTGTGACAAATTGAGGCCTGATGAACTAAGGCAGGTTGCTATCAAATGCAAAGCTATCCTCAAGATGACACATGCTTTGTGTCAACTTTCTTGCTAGCTCCTGATGTTGTGGCACAAATGTGATTTTTCTGATGAGACAAGGGCAACTGAATAACTTATCCCCCTCCCTCTGAATCTGTAGGTTCTTCAGTAGACAGAAATATAGCAAAACTTTTTTTGTGGTTGCTTTTGTTTTTGTTCTGTTCCCCAATTACACCCTGAATGCATGAGGGGAATGGGCCAGCTGTAATAAAGACTTAGTCCTGCATGACAAACACAGCAGCTACAGCCCAGGAGGAGGTGCAAAGCACTTTTTTTCTTCTTTGAGGTGCCTGAATTACTGGTAGTAACAGGACGGAGAGAACCCAGGAAACTGGAGTAAGGTTACTTTATGATATGGTAATACAAGCATCATTCTCAAATATGATGAAAACCAGCACATTTGTACTCAATTCAAGATAGCATTTGCATTTAATAAACTTGATTTTTTTGGAAGTGACCCTTGTTTGAAAAAATTTTATTTTAATGAGTCTAAAAATGTCCATCTTGATATGATATCACTCACAGAGGTGAATAATGGTAGTAATAAAGACTGGTAAGGAATTATTTGATGTTTTATTGCTGGGAAGTTGTAATTCACTTTTGTCATGTTTAGAGCATTACAGAACCTTACAGAACATGGGTTTGAAATGTTCACTATATTGATCATGATTAAAATCAAAGGCGGCAAACCCTTTAAACTACCACATAGTTCCTCAGAGTTTGCCACCTTTATGAAGAGGTGAGTGAAAAGAACTAGGAAAACACTATAGAAGTACATATATTCACCAAATCCTCTGAGACTTGTAATAATAATGTTGAGCTATACATTACATAACTGCACAAAATATCACATACACAGAAATTGTTTCATTTATCCTCACAACACTCATGCAAGAGAACAATATTACCCTCATTACCGTAAACTACTGGCTACATAAGGTAGTGTAGCAAGTCTTGATATTTAACAGTTCCCTTTAACAGGAAAAGTTAATTAGACCTGATCTCTTCTTATGTTTTACCAAGACTGTGTGTCCTATACTTACTCTAAACTTATTAGAGAACATGTAGAGAACATGAGAATTAAAATGACATTGAACTGAAAAGTTGAGTTGAATTGAAAAGTACTAATTTTAATTTAAATGTAACTGAGGCTTAGTTTTATCCTAGTGAGCACTGGACTTCCTAAGTGGAATAGGCTAGACTGATCAAGCTTTTTAATGTAAAATAAATTTTCTTTTAAAGTGTGTTAAAACCTTAGAGAGTTTTGTGTTCAGAAATGACTTTTGGTGGAAGAGAAATGAAAGCTACATTTCTGTAATGCTTTTATTAGAAGATTCATGTAAAAACTTGCAGGATAATTTGTTTACCAAACCCTATGTTATTTGGATACATTAAAATGTTTGTTTCATTCTGATGATCATTTTGTTACCTTGATGCAGTTGTTCTGTGCATATGCAAAATCTTTTTTCCTCTTAATTTCAGGCAACAAAGGGGTCTAATTAAGGTGTTCTGGATCACCTCCAACTTTCTATATTAATTACTGATACAGTCTGAGAGGACTAGCTTTCTGATAACTGATGTTTGTGTGGTTCCTAGCCTTGAGATGCTTTCAGTAGCAAGCAGATTCTCATGGGTTGTAGGTGGGTTAAATTTGGAAATATGATTAATTTTTGTATGCATTTGTGATGAAAATCTGTAGTTACAAATGAAATTGCATTATAGTCACAGCAGTTTATCATGCTGGGTGGGCATCCACTGGGAGAGAGCAGGCAATCTTTTCTTCAGTTTTCAGAGGGGATGAAATATAAGGGATTTAAATGTTCTTCCTAAGCTTTTTCTCAGTGAGGAACCATAAAAATATGATGGAATTCTGAGGAACAAAAGTGCTGGAATCAATGGACATTCAGCCCAGCCCATGGAGCACTAATACTTCAAATGCGCTCTCAATAAATTTGCAGATGACACAAAATTAAGTGGGAGTGTTGATCTGTTTGGGGGTGGGAAGGCTCTGCAGAGAGATTTGGACAGGTTGGAGCAATGGGCTGAGGTCAACTGTATGAGGTTTAACAAGGCCAAGTGCTGAGTCATGCACTTTGGTCACAACAACCCCAGGCAATGCTGCAGGCTTGGGGAGTAGTTTCTGGAAAGCTGCCTGGTGGTAAGGAACCTGGGGGTGCTGATAGACAGCCAGCTGAACATGAGCCAGCAGTGTGTTCAGGTGGACAAGAAGGACAACAGCTTCCTGGCCTTTATCAGAAATGATGTGACCAGAAGGAGTAGGAAGGTTATCGTGCCCCTGTACTTGGCACTCATGAGACCACACCATGTCCAGTTTTGGGCACCACAGTACAAGAAGGACGTTGAGGTGCTGGAGCAGGTCCAGAGAATGGCAGTGAAGCTGGTGAGGGGTCTGGAAAGCATGCTTTATGAGGAGAGGCTGAGGGAACTGGGGTTGTTTAGTCTAGAGAAGAGGAGACTGAGAGAAGACCTTACTGCTCTCTACAGCTACCTAAAAGGAGGTTGTAGCGAGGCTGCTGTTGGTCTCTTCTCCCAAATTACTAATGATAAAACGAGAGGAAATGGCATCAAGTTGTGTCAGGGGAGATTTAGATTAGATATTAGGAAGAAATTCTTTACTGAGAGAGTGGTGAGGCACTGGAACAGGCTGCCCAGGGAGGTGGTGGAGTCACCATCATTGGAGGTGTTTAAAAAACGAGCAGACATAGAATTGAGGCTATGGTCTAATGGATAGACAGACGTTAGGATGAAGGTTGGACTTGATGATCCTAGAGGTCCTTTCCAACCCTAATGTTTCTATGATAAATCTGCAAGCCCCATTGGAAGTACTTCCGAGATGATTGAGAATAGTTGATCATGTCTTGGTTCTTCGTGTTTGTCATTGTGAGTGGTATCAATGTTTCCTGTGACAATGGAAGATATGGTAAAAGAAAGTGTATTTTTTGTTGACTAAGCTTGATATAAAGTCTGAGCTGCACTTTCAGTCTGTATATTGCCAGAAAGGCAAACTGATTAAGATCATTGAGTAACACTTAATGCAAGTGATAAGTCCATAAGACACTTCCTCGATAATGTAAATCTGTCATTTATTTGAGTATTGCATTCTGTGTTTCTGTCTCATAGACAAACATTGTAGACTGTATAGGCCATACAGTATAGCAAGTAATGTTTCAATTTAAAATTAATTATATCTAACTTTCCTCTTTAGCATCAGAACATTGTCAGATCAATCCAGACTGCTTTGCTTTGAATTTTTACCTTGGAAGACTTCTACTTTTGAAATAACAGGTTCTGCTAAGAACATCTCAGTGACTGCATCCTTGTGGTGTCTGTGTATACCTTTTAAAAACTTGTCTCAGGAATTGTGCTTCAATACAAAAAGATCTTTTGACAACAGCTATGTAAAATAAATGGTAGTACTTGTTACTTCACTGAAGGGAAGAAAAGATGATGGAATTGTTCACAACTGGAGTCAGGGATGCCTGGAGACCCACTTGAATGCATTTTTCTCTGCGCTGTTTCTTCTCTTCTGTTCTCTGTCTTTAAAATACTTTGTTGTTACACGTAACTTTTCAACACAGGTCTTTTATGAAGAAAGTTAGAAGGTAAATGTTATTTTACTTATTTTAATGTGAGGAAACAGTACCATGAAGGACAGAAAACGACTTGGCAGTACAGGGATTGAATCTTTAACTGTATCCTGGCTCTTCAGAAACTTATCCTGGGCTTTATCCATCATGACACACTGAATATGAAAGTGTAGAAATACCAGTACTTGTTATTCTTTTTGTTGCATGTGATCCTGGCATTAAACTAATATATGTAAATATATAACTATAAATGTCAAATTAGGTGTGCATATTCAAATTTCCTTAGGAGATGCTATAGTGAATGTATATAAGACTCTCACCATCATAAACAAGCACCACTGTAGAGCTGTCTGACATGCTTTTTTCCGATCCATGTGAAAAGAGCAGTTTTGTCTACAGAATCTAGTGTATTTGTTTTAATTGAGAGGAGGGCATGTTTTAATTAATAGTACATTTATAGAATATTAACTTAAAAAAAAAAAAAAGCATAAAGCCAGAAACTGCAGGTTTAATTTCTTGACTTTTTTTCTGATGCGATTGACAAGAAATGTCAATGTCTCAGATGTTCATATAGTTATCTAAATTGTCAGAGCATATTGATCTCATTTACATTATTTTCTTTTTCACAAATTTAGTGTCTAGCTAGATGCCCCTTTTCCTGAAGGAAAGTGTTACATGTTGATGGTGGCATTGTTAGCCATGACTTCAAGAGCAAATATGTCATTCCCAAAGTTTTTTTTTTTTAAATTACAAAATTGTATTATACATCCACATTGCATAAATCTAGAAATCTCTAATTAATGCTGCAGATTAAAGTACTGTTGGTCATTCACTAAGGATATAACTATTATGAGGTGATCATGACAACAGCTATAGTCTCTTATCAAATAAATGCTATTTGCAAGCAGAGAAATCAAGGTACTCAGTGTTACTTTTTAAGCTTAGCTATGGAATTAGCTGAAATACGAAGTGTACTGCAGTTAACTAGATAGTGCTGTGTGCATGTCTGCTCCTGTATGACATCCTTGAAAATAACAGAAAAGGAGTTTAAAGACCCATGCCCCAACTAATTGCAAACAAATAAAGCAAGATCACCTCCATAGGATTGTGCAGGGTATTCCCTGACAGCATAAGATGCCAGGGTCTGCCTACTTTATCACACTCTTGAACTGAGATACTTCAGGGGCCACCTTGGTCTGATCTTTACTCCCTGATATCTAGGGATAAGACACATGGGAATGGTTCAAAGCTGTTGCAGAGGACGTTTAGACTAGCGATTAGGAAACATTTCTTTACCAAGAGGGTGCTCCAACACTGGAACAGGTTTCCTAGAGAGCTGGTTGATGCCAAAAGCCCCAGCTGTTTCAGAAGCATTTGCCCAATACCCTTAATAATATGCTTTATGTTTTGGTGAACCCTGAAGTGGTCAGTTAGTCAGACTAGATCATTGTACGTTTCTTCCATCTGAAATATTCTGTGCAGTGGTATGCCATGGTATGCTGTGCTATGCTGTAATTACTGGTCCTTAGGTACTGTATAAACCTCCTAAAGTGCTTTAGGATAATCTCCAGCCTTTGGTTAGCTTCATTCCCATAAAATGCATGGGCAGAGTTACTCACATAATGAAGGGCTTATCAATATGATTGAATTGGAACCTTGTGCTGATGATTCCGAAACTAGGGATTGCTGTTAGCAGTTTTGAAAAAATAATTTTTACAAAATTTAAAATGTAGGGTAGTGGCTCACTGATAGAGATAAGAATGTCTTTTATCTTGTGGTTTTGTGGAAAGAAACTCATAAAATTAGATGTTTAATTTCTGAATGTGAATAAAAATTAAAAAAAAAAAAAAAAAAAAAAAAGAGAAAGCTTCTCTTCTAGAAATGTGTTATCTTTGTAATTAGAACATTGGCCTGAATTCAAATCCCCATTCTGTTGAATTCAGTTCAGGAATTGCAATCTATATCCTCCAGGAATACCCATCATTAAACGATTGAGTATTTTAGCTTAAGCGCCTGTTTTCTCTCCTGTTGGAACTCTTCCACTTTATATAAATAATTAATCAAGCATTGAAAGGGTGATGTGAACCTGCAGTTCTTATATCTTGGTTGAACCTCTAGACACTGGCCTGTGAGCTGCAGCCAACTCATGCCTATTTACATTATATATTCTCTCTATGGAGAAAAATGTGCTTACAAAACATTTTTCACCTCAGTGAAGCAGGGCAATGGAGAAGAGGGTTATTTTAAGAATCTTATCACCCAGGGTATCTAGTGCTTCAAATAGGATCAAAACACTTTGCAAGGTATGTGACAGCCCGAGGCCTTCACAGGCCATGAGTAGCTGAATCTGAGTTACTTAAGGAGCTGTAACACCAGGATTGTTGGATAGCAAAAAAAACATTAACTGAGAAGTGTAGTGCACATCTCAGTCTAAGGAATAAAGCTTGTCTTCGCTAGATAAACATGTCTAGACAGGTAATGTTAATGATCTAATTCAGGTTATTTTACAAAAGGAATAAGTACCTGATTAGTAGAGAGGGATTTTTGGTGACGGAAGCTGCTGTGTAGGTAACAAGTTAATATTCCAAATTTAATTTATATCATTGATTGATGGAAGAGCAACCCCAGAAGTTAGAATATGGTTGACAACTTTAAATTCCTGTGTTACTAACTACCGTCAACAAATTAGAACAAATTAATACATTCCAGATTCTAGAATTTGCTCAAATGACTAGTCTATATGACCTAGACTGTAAATTCAAACTTGTAAGGTTTGTGGATTTTCTTTGTTTGTTTGTTTGTTGGTTGGGGTTTTTTTTTTGGGGGGGGGGGGTTGTGTTGTTTGTTTGTTTTTTGTTTGCTTTGGGGTTTGGTTTTTTTGAAGCACTCCATAGTAAAGTAGTAAATGCAGTTGAAATTTACATTTTGCTGGTTATGCTTTACAAGAGCATTAATCCAGTATGACTCTACTGAGGAAGAGATGAAACAATAGTGATGACTGAAGATCCCTGATATGAATCCTTTTTCATCTTCCTGGTGTAGGTTGTACCCATGCTCTCTTCACTCTTCTGACTAGTTCAATCTACTTCTTTGTGTATGTGATGGATGTCTGCCAAAACAGAGGGATTTTACCAGTCAGGAATATTAAAATGCCTTCCTTTTATACAGCTAAATTTTAAAATACCATTACAGCAATATTTGAATATATCTTTAAAAAGTAAAACATACAGAACATGACCAGGCCATGGAAGATGATATCTTCAGTGGGAAGATGTAGCAAGAAATAAAGAGAAAATAAAAAAGTTACAAATTATGGAGGAAAATTACTAAAAATATTAGTAGAGAGCAGGTCTAAGCAGAAATCAGACATCAACATTACTTTGTCAATAAACATTTAGCATGCAAAAGAATTCTTCAGCCTCTTTATGCTACCATTTTTAAAGGGCATCAACTGTGAAAAACTGTCACAGATAATGAGATTCACCACAGAGTTTCACTTAGCGATTGCTCCTAAGTGCAGTTCCTGAACAGTTGCCTAGGAAGCAGCAAAATCCGTATTTCATATTGTATTTGTATAAGAAAGAAGGTGGTACTATCTCCTTCTGCAAGGACAACTGGGGCTGATTCTCATCTCAGACTAGTAAGAGTCAAAATTTTCATAGCTGGTGTCTGTATGGTGGCATTGCTGTGAGGGGAAAGTAGGCCTCTTTTGTTTGCTTAACTTATTAGAATAGTGTTATTTTGTTTGTTTGTTTGCTTTGTTTGTTTGTGGTTTTGTTTGGTTTTGATCTTTTATTTTGTTTTTGTTTTCTTTTTTACCTAAATATGATAGTTACTTTTCATTTGTATTAGCTATAGTAAAGTATATTAAAGTTGAAGTATGCAGGCCTCTTATATGAGTTCATTATTCTGAATATCTCAATAAGTACATAATCTGTGTTTTCTTGAAGTGTGCAGTGATTTTTCCATGGCTCTGTTTTGTTCGAATATCATCACGTTATTGTTATTTTATTTTAATTTTTTAAGACTTTCTTGCGTTATGTAGAGCTAATATTGAACTATTTCCTTCTTCAACAGAATTTAAAGAAAGAACAAATTTAAATATTGATAATAATAGAACCTAGAACTGTTAAGCAAGTAAAATAAATTTATTATTGATACATATTTATCCTCTTTGGGAATATTGACTTTATTATGTAATGGTTTGGTCCTGCAGTTATTAAAACATTAATTGTGTTCCCAATAGCCATTATAACAACTGCTTTTGCATTTGAATGCTAAATAAATCTGTTCCAGTTCAGCCTGAAGTGACAGCTTCATACTGAAACTCTGCTCTTGCTCATTTCTCTCCTGACTGCCCCTTCTTTTGTATTCCAGTTTATGTCATCGTTACTGTTCCTTGATCTTATTCTTTCCTATACCATTTCTCAGAAACAGCCCACAGATATCTTGTGAAATGAGATCTCAGAAAGAACTCAAGAGGACACATTATGTGTCTTCTTTTTTCTGTTCTTCTCATCGTGGATTCTACAGAAAGGACACATAAATTACATGATAGATTCACTTGGCTATACTATGATGAAGAAAACTCTGCTTTCCTCCTTTTTGTTCTGCAAGTTTCACTGTGAATACATGCTCTAAGACAAAACTCCTCTGTTTCTTCCAAGGAAGGAAAACACAGACAAAAAAGACAACTGTGCAGTCTTCATCCCAAGACAGACATAAAAAATTGTTGGGTTGAACTAATTTCTAATACTCAGTTTACACTTGTTGAAATATATGTGCTTTAAGGTTGATTTGCCAAAGTGGTTTCAATTATTTATCAATTATCTGTAGACAGGAAAAGACACATTTTTTTTTCCTCTGAAATCAACAAACACCTGATTTTGAGCCCAGACAGATCTCCTCATGGATCCAGACATCTGGAATTCTCAGCACTCATTTTTCTCAGTTGAGAATCATGCCATTTTTTGTATTTTTTAAATGTTTTTGTATAATACAATGGAGAATGATTCCCTTAGAAGCATCAAATATGGTGTTATTTCAAATTAACAGCAAATTGTAATTTTACTACCAAGTATTGAGATACTATTAATACATTCAGGCAAAGCATAAGGTGATGCTGAGAGGTTATGAACGAGCATAGGAATGTTTGGATCTCTCCTCCCATCCATCTTCCTGATCTGATAAGAAGAGACAACACAATACAAGAACTGAAACTCCTCCTTCCTCATCATATGGAGGACCGGGACTGGAAAGAAATGCAAAAGACAGTCCAGCGAAGCACAAAATAAGTTTTGTGAACACCATGATGCAGTGGTAATATCAGTAACAATAATTTTGACAGCAGTTGATATATCATTTATTGAAAAGTGTGGTGCTATTGTGGTATGGATATATTATGCCTCATTACTTCAAATCAATATGCAATGAGCAAATAAACTAGAAAATATATTAAAACTCATATGTCTTCTGGATTCTAAGATAAAAATTCAGGTTTGAGACCAGTGCAATATATTTGAGGAAAGGAGATCGGTACTTTGGAAGTCCTGTATTGTAAAGACAAAACACTATGTGTATGAATGGAGGTAAGAATTACAATATACTTTATTTTTTGGTGGATTTTTTGCTAAATGCTTCATAGTAACCGTAGTCTAAACAACATTTTTTCCATGGACTAAGTTCTGAAATCCTGTTTTCTATTGGGTAGTCATTACCCTGATGCCATTGGGACTACTCATCAAATTACAATGCATCTGGAACAAATGTGACAGAACTGTATGAAAGCCAAGAGGAAAAAAAAACAAAAAAGGAAAGCAATTTTGTGTGATTAATGCAAGAATGGAAAATTGTACCAGACTTTTAATGAACCTTGACCTCACCACAAAAAACAAGTACTGGGGGTGGTCATGACATCCACCAGTTATGTCCCTCTCTCTATAAAAAAATATTTTCAAATCAGTCAAATATGATTATGTTTTATGAGAATGTAAGTGCAATAAAATGTCATAATTCAAAACCAGTATCTTGCTTATTATTGCTGTTATTCTGACTAGTATCTTCTGTGATTTCACCATTTCTGGTCAATAATTTTAACTACATGTGCAAATTTACATCTGAATATAACCATTGCAATTTTTCATCATTTATGTTCTTGTTGTGATTAATTTGTCAAGACTTTTCAAATATAAAGTTACCTTCATTTGCTAAAGTAGGTTTGCATTTCTTAAATTTATTTGAAGATTTAAACATACTAGTATCTGTTTAAAGAAAATTAATATTTTAGGCTGTTAATTTATACTTAAAGCATCATGGATTTGTGTTCATCTGACACTAGTGTAATAGCACTGAGCTAAACCTGACAAATGTTTCTTTTTGGGACATGTGTAGGCTTTTCTAATATTGTAGAACCATACAGTATACTGTGTATATAATCTTCTAAAAAATCCTACAGAACTCAGTTAAAATGCTGTAAGAATAACACCTGTATTGTTTGTGATGATGTCAGAAACTCTGTGGTATGAATAACCCTAAGAAGGGTGTTTAACTTTCAACTGGCCATTTGCTGGGCTGCAGATGCTGAAGAGCACTATGTAAAATGTAGCTTAGAGAAGGAATGTCTGGTGGCCAGTTAGTTAAACACACAGAGGGGAAGGCTACAGAAAGACAGCAACTTTAGGCCAGTAAGCATAAGATCAAGTGATGCAGCAAGCTAAATGGCAGAAGCTTGTTGGGGAAAAAGTCATGAATAAAAGCAAGGGATTTGAGGAGAATTGAAGTATGAGGTCCTGGTGAACAAAGCCAGACTGTTCCTAGGAACTACTGTCTCTTACTGTGCGTTGTGACCTCTCCTGCAAGGGCTTTAGTGTAACAAGATGTACTGTCCTTTAGATATCTTGAAGCTATGTGGACTTTCTGTAATCACTTCCTGCCACAGTGACTTCACACAGCTGCCTAATATATCACAGCCTGAAAAGATAAATATATTTGAATATTTATGCCTTATAATAAGGTTTTAGCTTAGAGTGACACACTGTAGACCTTTACATTATTGCATAATAGTGGTCAAATATGAAAGCAATAACTGTTCTGAACAGGCATTTGAGGTGGTGAGAGGATTCTTTCTGGATCTCTATAAGAAAGGCCAGGCAACAAATGGCTTAATAAAATAGCTGTTTTAATAAAACACAATAAAAAGAAGAATACAAATGCAGAGTAAACCTTCTATCTATTAAGGTGATATCAACCTTGCTTTCATGCAGTATCAGACAGGTCCTGGATGGATTTTGCCATGGTACACTGCACAGGTGCCAACCATGGAGGGGTTCCTCCTCCCTCCCATGCTGTGATATCTTTTATCTTGTGTAAAAGTCAAACTCATATATCTTCTCCTGACAGATTGGTTGTTATGTCTGTTGAAACACCCACTAGAGTGAAGCATAGACTGGCACAGGGCACTCCAGCAGATCCCTTACAGCAGCTACTCATGCTAATGAGCTTCTTAAACCACAAGTACAAGGCCCAGCAAAGCAGATGTGGCTTGACCAAGATTACTAACTCCTCAAACACAGTGTCTTCCAGAAGTCTCCCAATAGAATAACCAATTACACAAGACCAGAAATCAAGAGTTCAATCCTCTGTCATGGATTTCTATATGTATTTAAGCCTTTTAATTATTTCCTGTGATATCTCTTTCTGCAACACTCAGCAAGTAAGTTATCCCAAGGAGTACAAGTACAGGTCACACATATTGCATGGGTTTGTTGGTATTGAACTGACTTTTACTGATTTAGTGTAAGCCACTAAAGACTAATTTGTATGTAATCTAAGCCACTTCACTAAAACTTGATGTGAAAAATTTAATGCTTTTGTGATGATGGCATTGCATTTGGTAGGAAATGAAGTGCCACAGAAATTAAGAAGCTTTCCATCTTCAGCTGAAGGTGTAACATAGAAGCAAAGTACTTGCTGCTCCATTTTAATTTAAAGACCTCAGTAAGATGACATCATCACAGTGTTCAGATATTTCAGTAATAGTTTGGTTCACACAAATACCAGCTGTTAATCAATGAGTGTGTCCTCCCACTTTAGGACCACACATGTTAAGAAGTAATTCTGTATCTTGAAAGTGTGCAGGTTGGGGGTTGGTTTGTAAATGCCAACATTTAGAATGTAAGTAATTTAAGTAAGCTAAGAATTTAACTAATATTGTACTTTAAGGGTGAACAGACTGAGTGGGGAGGACAGGTGGTAACCCCAGCGCCCTGAGGAGTCTGAGGCCAGCTGTTTTTCCCTCCCCTTCCCTGCCACACTCCAGAGAAGAAGACAGGAAAGGACTCTCTTTCCTGGGCTCTGGGAGCTGTGAGGGCATCTGAGCTTGGCTGGCCCTGGCCCCATGTGTGCCATGCAATCTATTGCAATCCCAGAGCGGGTTTTGGATATAGAATCATAGAATCATCTAGGGTGGTAAAGACCTTTATGATCATCAAGTCCACCCATCAACCCTACTCTACCAAGTCCACCATTAAGCCATATCCCCAGGCACCACATCTATATGACTTTTAAACAGATCCAGGGATGGTGACTCAACCCTCTCCCTGAACAGCCTGTTCCAATGCCTGACGACCCTTCCAGTGAAAAAATTTTTCCTAGTGTCCAGTTTAAACCTCCCCTGGTGCAGCCTGAGGCCATTCCCTCTTGTTCTGTCATTAGTTACCAGCGCCTCCCTCTCTACAATTTCCTTTCAGGTATATAATCTATATCCTTCTTCCCTTAATACTTCTTTTTCTGTTATTCTGTTAATATTAATTAAATTTGTTATAGTCTTAACTTCCAATCGTGGGTGAGGCATATTTGCCCTTTTTCCTTATTCCCTTTTTTATCCTCCCCTGGGAGAGAGGAAGAAGGGAAGGAGATAATAGAGAGAAATCCTGCTCTGTGTTTCATGTGGCCTTGCCCTGAGCCTTAAACAGAGACAACTAAGTAATTTTCCTGAAAAAAAGGCTTAAGAAATTTGTTGCCTTCTTATCTACTGCCTTTATTACACCATCATGAATAATTCTTTCAGAGAAAGAAAATTGCACATTTTTATCTCAAAATACAATGTTTTGTTTCATTATTCTTAAATTCAAAAATTAAGCTGAATTTAACAGCAAATGAAAATATCATTCTAAATGGAAATATGAAGAAATTTCATTTTGAAAATATCAGAACATAGTGTTCTCATGGGTTTTAGCTATATGATTTATTCAAAAATGTACATATTTTGAAATTTAAAAAAATCTTAGTAATATACATTTCTTCAATAACATATAGTTTCAGAAAGGTCTACAGATTAACAATTATATATTTAAGAATAAATATATTCTGATCTGTAAATTCAGAATTTTCATATGTTGCAGGAAAGGATAAAGAAATATTTAATTACAACTTACTTCAAATCAACATTAAATAAATATAGACATTATTGCTAATATTAAAAACTCTATGCTGTCCAAAATTTTCTTTAAATTAATAAGGCGATATCTGCCTCAAAATAGGATTTTTTCATACAAATGCATTCCAAAGTGCATGAAAAAATAATTTTTGCAACTTTGATTTTTGAAAAAATAAACTACACAAAAATTAGCCCTCCCCCCCCATTTGGAAGCTTCTTAATAGCAGTTATTTAGGAATACTTGGCGATAAAACCTCCCTGCAACCCTTTTTCCTTTTGAAATTTTTTTTTTTTTTTCTCTTCTTCATTTCTCAAACATTTTTGTGTGTTAGCTTCCTCACTAGGCAGGTTGGTACTGATTAAGTCAATAAACTGAGGTTATAATAATAATAAATAATCAGTTGGACTTGGAGGTTTTAATCTTCAAAATGCTTTCCAAACATTAACTAATTAAGGAATGAAGGAGGAAATTATCTTTAGGGGACCAAAGACCTCTTAGTTAGCAAAAATACATAGGAATATAGGATATTCTAGGCTCCAACCTCGCACTTAAGTTGTTTAGCAGAAGGGTAGGCAAAGCTCACTAGTCCTCAGTTTATTAATGCTTCCCAATCTCTTTTTTTTATACTGATTATCCATAACATCTTTCAATTGGAGATAATTTCTGCATTTGTGCACGTAAGGGCTAATTGACCTCTGAAAATGTGTCTTCTGGAGTAACTCATGGACAGTTCACCTTCAGTCACTAAAGGGCACTTGTAGCTGTGTCCCCCAGGGGTTATCCTGCTTTTGCATCAAGTGCCTCAAACACATATTTTTAGCATTTGTCTCCATTGGCTTCTCTAAGTTAAATATCAGTGACCCACCTCTGAGAAGAAAGCTGGGCATGGATTTGTCCTCCTTCTTACATTCAGACCCTGTGAATGCCTCTTGGCTTGAGAGCTACTGAAAATGTCCGTATCACAGAATCACAGAATTGTCAGAGTTAGAAAAGACCTTTAAGACATATGTAGACAACAGTGTAAACTCTTAAATAATGCTATGTGCTTATAGTAAACAACTGAACACTACTCTGGTAAAATTAAATTGCACGTGTACTTCTCTGTGTGGCAGCCAAGATGGCAGCTGTATTTTTGTGGCAAGAAGTATCTGTGATTTTGTACTAATAGTGTCCTCACAGTCTTCAAAGATCTTTTAAAATATATCTGAAATTTGATGGCTGACACCAGAGAAATCAATCAGGCTGGGGTGTGATGGTTTCTTGATTTTGGCTTCATATACCACTATTTTAAGAAGAACATCAGGTAGGCTGGGAGATCCTTGTGAGTGTTAGAGGTCAGAAAAGCACACCCTGAGGAGAGATTTGCAATTTCCTTCTTTAAAAGATTTACCTAGTGTGTTTCAAATTGTTGTTCTTATAATTGAAATCTAATTTGTAACCTTTTCCTAAACATCTCCAACTGAATGTCAGAAAAGTAGTTATTAATATTGATAAGGTAGATATCACAGAATTTACACAAGCAGAAATAAAAAGATCTTCATCTTGCCTTTGCAGGATGGAAGAGAAATTAAAAGTTCTGTTCAACCAAACTGTTGGGATCCTGATGATAGCATAACCACTGGAATGGTAAGAGATTATTTAAATATAATTTGTCAGGATTAAAATATTCATAATGGCCCTCACAAATTCTAATGGTGAAGTACAGAAGCATGCTGACATAACTTGTATGGTGGTTCTTAGTTATATTCTGCTGCTCTTTTTTCTCCTCCTCTGTAAAAGAGAGAAATTAAGCTGCTTGAGATTTGATGTAGCAAAGACTTTAATACTGTTATTTATTTTTATGTCAGACAACTTAATACCTTTGAGATGGACCTAGAGAGGTCTTAGATGGCATTCCTTGGGGAACAGTGAGGAGCTACAGTGGTGAAATATCATGGGGGTTTTGTAAGTGAGCAGGTGTTGATAAATTTCAGAAAGGGTTTATATTTCTAAATATTGCAGGGGAAAGATAGGGTTATGAGGATATCATTGACACGTTCATCTCAAATGGACAAGAGAGGAAGGAAGAGACATAGTGGAATTATTAATTTAATGACAAAATTATGGTTTTCATAATTTCATTATTTTTCTCACATAGCAGCCTGACCTTTGGTGACACCCTTAGTAAGAGAAATAACATCCAGAATCACTGGAAAAGGTTTCAGGAATATAGGATCTTAAAAGTCTTTGAGCTCTGTTTTCTGTTTCATAAAACACTTTATTTCACTAGAAAACATCAGAGGGAGTAAAAGTAATAGCAGCACATCATCTTTTACATGGGTTAGAGAATTATTTCAGAGGCATACCCAGTAATGGAGTTGAAGGGTAAGTAATCTAAAAGGAGTTGATAAATCTTATAAGTGGCTTTGGATTTGTTTGTTGCTTTCCTCTCCTAATTCCACTCCTCATCAATAAATGACTTTTTCATAGAATAACAATGAACGGACATATGGGAAGGAGAGAAGATATAAAGAACACAAGACTGACATTTTCATTTTGAAATATCAAATTTGACCATCTCAGCAGCTGGTATTTTTCATTAACAAAATGGACAATTATCACTACAGTTTAGCTGGACTTTTTATCTGTTTATTTTCAGACCTTTTTAGAAACATATTTAACATGGAAGAGTATAAAACCTTTGATTACTTTTCTGGATGCTGCCCAGTGAATGTACTTTTCAGCAGATTGCCTCTGACCACTGCTTCTTTGCTAAGTGCTCTGTTGTTATGCAGAGATTTTCTTTTCACTTCTCAGGGACTGAAGGAGAAATACATTCAGATGATAGCAAAATAGATGGCATTTGACTCTATTTAAATAAGGGTACTTTTTGTTCTATGTTCAGGCCAGAAAGCTCATTCTTTTACTGGATTGTTTAGTCACACATTTTATTTGACCTTTCTTAATTTTAATTCTTTCTCCTATTGCTTCTTTTTTTTTTCCCTGTCAGAAATCCCTTAAGGACTCTTACTTATAACATAATGCCATTGAACAGGTTGAAAATATTATTTCTTATATAATGTGATATATTTTTGGTTTTCAAATATATTTCTCACCACTTTTCAATGAACCCTCCATAAATCCAGCTGAGGGCAGGCAAGATCCATGTAGCTCTGAGAAAAAGGGTAAATCTAATTTACTAAAGATTCATGAGTTGTTTCTTCACATCCTGCCAGCTATTATACCCAAGTATAGTATATCTGATGGAATTACACTGAACATGAAATAGTGTTTCTGCAGCAACTGAATTTGAGAAAGATCACCACTAGTCTCAAAAGAAACAGAAACTCTTTCTCTTAATTTGCTGTAAAATAGAAATTCATTATAGTACATGAGTTTAAAATTAACTGTAATGACAGTTTAATTTCTTCAAAGACAGTCTTGTAGTCCTGCCTTGCATGATCTGTGTGACTTTACATACAGCATAATTCATTGCCTGCATACTCAAAATACACAGTGCATGCAGAGATAAGAGCTGAATATAATTGAAACAACTGATATTGTTCCGCTGATTTTAGTCATTTAAATTTGTAAGTGTTTGTACCTGTGTATCCAAGACTTGCTTGCTTGCTTTTTTCTTTTTTTTTTTCTTTTTTTCCATGAAATGCCTTGACTTTTAGGCCCTAGCAGAGCAGCTCCACAGGAGCAGCAACAGCTATACTCACATGCATTACTCATCCAGCTCTGATTGCTTTCTTCATCCCTGCAGGGCAAAGCATATTCATGTCCATACTCTTGTTAGTGGTAACCATGGGCTTAAGAAAGAGGTGTGTCTGTGCCCTCTCTTTCTTTCTTGGACCTATCCTGCCTGATAGTCATTGCATTAAGAACCATATATAACAGACCAGGCAGCCAGGAAAAGCTGCAGCATCCTTGACAGGCAGGCAGGCAGGGGTAATTTCCTTCTCTTTCTGTGTTACAAGAAATAGTGATAGAGGCAGGAACCACTGACAAAGTGTGATCCTCCCATATTCTACCATTGCTCCAGTACTGAGGAGCAAAGAAATTTTCCATGCCTAAGTCATTGCAAAATTAATGGCAAACTGTATTTAAAACTGAGAAGCAGAATTTTTTGGTTTGTAGTATATTATTTATACTACTGGAAATAATTTAAAACCTTTTCATATACAGTTCAGAGGGTTGCTGCCTCATGTATAATCTTAAAATGTATGCTCTAAAAAATCCAGTATGTAAATGCAATTTATGTCTAGGGCAGATCTTCCCTGTCTACCTCCCACCTCCCCAGAAAAGCTCAAACATACCATGTTTTATACAGCTGAGAAGGTATTTAACTATTAGAAGCATAATTTTCCATCTTCAGTTGGGTTGTCTGGGCTGCTCAGAAAGAGGAAAAGCAGAGATATCTCTTCATATCTCCTCACTGTGCCATAACTATGCCAAAACAAGGGGATATCCCACTCCTAAGTGATTTTACCAGTAGGAATACCTTGTGGATAAATGTCCTGGGTCTGAACCCAGGAAAATAATAAATGCAGTGAACACTGTATTAGAAAATTGATCTCAAAACTATTTATAAGGCAAAACTGAATTATTCATTATCTTCTTAATTCTGAGTTTAATACACCAAATATGTGAGTATTCCCACTTTTTTTTACCATTGCACTTCACTTGGAATGTGCATTTCAATGAATCAGATTTCAGGAACATAGATGTTGGTAAATTATAATTAAGAGAAAGGTGGAGAAACCTTGATGAGAATATAGTTATGGATTTAAAACTGTATTATTTATGTGAGGATTTGGACCAAGAACAGTGTTCTATTAAATTGTGATCTCAGCATAACGTAAAGCAAACAGGCCTTTTCAAGTGGATTAAGAGTACTCAAGTGATCTGAGCAAGAGCTATAACAAATATTGACTACCAAACTGAAGATAGGGACGTAGTGAGCTACATCAGAGGAGTTTATCCCTGTCTATGTTTATTTTATGTATGTTTGGAAATTGAAAATAATGAAAGAAATGTGCCTTTATAAATAGGACTCTTTGGGAAACAAGAATATTAGCCTTGCTAAGTGGCTGATGAACAGCTCTGCTACCACTTTATATCCCAGAATGGAAAAAAATTTCTTTCCTTCTCTTCTGTCCCCCAAGGAACCCTCTGCCCTGCTTTCTTATTCCAGTGCACAGCCCTGTGACTCAGGCTGTGCTGCAAGATAACTCCTTGACCTCACAAGGCTACACAATATTCCTTATATATGCTGCACTGTTTCGGTTCTCCTAACATTGAACAATAGCTCCTAAGGGGATAAAGGGTATTGCTACCAAGTTAAGTTTCTTTAACAAGCCAATATAAAAATCAATTTTTGAGAGCTTCACAATGAAGAAGCATAATGTATTTTTATTTTATCTAGCCCTGAGCTATCATGTCAAAAGTTAGCAAAATATTGTTCAAAACCTCTTATCAAATCAGGGGCTTCTGAGCTTTGCATGGTTTCTCAAACACAGAGGAACCTAAAGCATCATAAATCTGCAAAAGAATGAAAATACTCAGTTGTGCTAGGTGACAGAAATTGCTTATGCATTACCTAATTTGGCAGCTTTCTGGAAGGGATAATAAGTTTTGGTTAGGTTTGTTTGTTTGGTTGTTTTTTGGGGTTTTTTTTTAAAACTTCATTGAAAATCCAGGTTCACTGGCAGAGATGGATACAAATGAAACTAGGAGCTAATATTATCAAGTAAATGACTTTATGCTTTCCACAAATCAGGACAGTTTCCACAGTCAGCAGAGTTGTAGGTCACTAATTAATATAGAGCAGCACCATTTTCTTTCTTCCTATTTAGAAAACTGCACAAGAAAAACATCTGAATTTTAATCAAATTTAATGTTGGAGGGAAGGAAGGAAAGATTTTTGAATGTTTTAGCTTGGAAATAGTTTAATCATATTTATTAGAATATATTATGTTAACCATTAGTATGATTTTAACATCATCCTTATCAGAACGGGAGAGAAGGCTAAAGTCAAACTACCAAACCTCCTTCTCTCTTATAATTATTTTGTAAATTAGTCATTTGATCATATTCTACACTTTAGACATTAACCTCTATTTTGTTATTTAAATAAAGATCAAATAACAAAGTTAATTGCTGTCCAAAGCACAAGGTGTTTTTCAGTGTATCCTCTCAATTATACTTAGATTTGCTCTTTTGTAAGAATATGCATTGGATTAGTATAATTGAAATGTAGATGAAGACCAGCACTGCAGCCCTAGGACTCTTGAATCTCTCAAGTGTCCTATGTTAGTCTTTCTGTAACAGCACAGTCTTTTTTCTAGTTTGACATTTTGACAGTTTGACATGTATCATTCCAGCAGATACACCGGAAGATTGTGCTGCCATCCAGTGAGACCCAGGCAGACTGGATAGCTGGGTGAAGGGGAACCTAATGAAATTCAACAAGGACAAGTGTAAAGTCCTGCACCTGAGGAGGAATAACCCCAAGAAGGTTAGGGGCTGATGTACTGGAAAGCAGCTCCACAGAGAAAGACATGGAAGCTGTGGTGGATGGTAAGTTAATCATGAGCCAGCACTGTGACCTTGTCGCCAAGAAGGGCAATGTTATCCTGGGGTGCATTAAGAAGAGTGTGACCAGTAAGTCAAGGGAGGTTCTCCTCCCCTTCTACTCTGTCCTAGTGAAGCCACATTTGGGTTACTGTGTTCAGTTCTGGGCTCCCCAGTTCGAGCAAGACAGGGAACTACGGGAGAGCGTCCAGCTGAGGGCTACAAAGATGATTATAGGACTGTAGCATCTCTCTGATGAGGAAAGGCTGAGAGACCTGGGGCTGTTTAGCCTGGAGAACAGAAGGCTGAGAGGAGATCTTATAAATATTCATAAATATCTGAAGGGTGGGCATCAAGAAGAGGGGACCAGATTGTTTTCAGTGGTGCCCTGTGACAAGACAAGGGGCAACAGGCTCAGACTCGAACACCCGTAGTTCCACCTCAACATCAGGAAGAACTTCTTTATTGTGATGGTGATGGAGCACTGGAACAGGCTGCCCAGAGAGGTTGTGGAGTCTCCTTCTCTGGAGACTTTTAAAACCCACCTGGACATGTTCCTGTGAATCCTACCCTCGAAGAATCTGCTTTGGCAGGGGGGGTTGGACTGGGTGATCTCCATTCTGTGATTCTGTGTAATTTCTTTTTAATCAGCTTATTGGTCATTGAAATGATGACATAAGTTAAAAATGGGGAGTTTAATGGCACAACATGCAATGATTTTCCTTGGAGAACAGAGATAGGATAGAATTAGATATGCACACAGATTTTCAGACAGAGAACTGTTCAAAACTAGGTTGAAATTAATGTTAAAACATTTTTTCTCAAACCAGAAAGAAACTTAAATCATTACTCTGATCTTCTGTTGGACTCGAAGAGAAGGAGTTGAAGTGGTGTCTAAATCTGACCAACTACTGGAACAAAATACTTGTTTATTTGAATGTTAGAGATATCCAGAAGACATACTGAGGGAAAATAACACACAGAATTTCATTTTTAAGAAATATTTTAGCTTAGTTCAATTAGTTTTTTACATGCACAGTTCTTTCCTTCACCATCTGGGAAAAAAGAATATGATATTTGGTGGATATTTTCTATCAAGTCTGACTTAATAATTCAAGACTGGCTTCTGATTGAGGTATTTTCCATATTCCTTATTCATTAGTACACATTATTCTAAGATTTTCTGTTGATTAATTACTCTCAGTGTTTTGGGCATAGCTGTAGCTGTGAGGAACTCTATTGTCACTTCAGCCAATTATGAAAGCCTGACATGCCATCCAGTAAACATACTGGGTAATCAGAGTTGCAAAAGCAAATCTGCATCATTTTAGTTGTAAATTTATCATGAATTTTACAATGGTGCTGATTTTGGCTGAATAATGTCTTTCTAAGCTTTGTATAAATATATCACGTCTTTATTTCCATTTTAGAGCAGCAAATGTTGCATCTGAATCCTCTCTCTTCTTTTTTTTTTTTTTTTTTTCTTTTCTTTCCCTTCCCTAAATGTATCTTGGGCTTCAGAAATTATGCCTTTTGCATATTTTATGGAAAATGATACAGTTTCACGGTCTGGTCCCTTGACCTGCCATGTAAACATGACATCTGATTACCTTCAGTAAGATGCAGTATGTGAGCTGAAAATCTTGGGCAAGCTGTGCTTAATGTTTGGGGAATATTTACCATTACAGATGTCTGTGGAGTTACAGAAAACACAAATATTTAACTGAAGGCTTTTCAGTGCTTACTCCTAGTATCTGTTAAAATATATATATCTTTGAGTCTAAACTCTTAATAAACTCTAAGCTCTTACTCTAAACCTGTCCTCATGATAAAAGAAATCACTGACATTTCTGAAGCATTCAGACCCAATGGCCTATATAATAGTATTCCAAAAGCAAATATATCCCAAATCACAAGTTTCACGGATGATTTTGGAATGTATAAAAATATTTGAATTTTAGAAATTTAGTACCTATGTTCATACTTTTTGCTGTGGAGATTATCACTTTTAATGGTTTTAAAACCCAAGTAACATCTCAAGATCTGGTTCAGAGTCTTCCCTAAGTCAAATAGAAATTGCAAGTATGATCTCTATTTGCATTTTCCAGAATGCCTTGAAATGACAAAAACAAGGAATTTCTAGTTACCAGTAGAATAAAAATTTTCCAAAACTGTAGAAACAAAAAAAATTCACCTATTTTGGTAGATTACAAACACTAATTACCTGCCTACATGACATTTAAAATGTACAAAAGTTCATTGAAATCAGTAAATATTTTAAAAATACAGACATTTATGGGGTTATCTCTTGGATTCCACCTGTATTTTGAATTTGTTGTTCAATTCCCATCTTCAGCTTTCAGAATCTGGTTTCCCATTGTCTTATATGTTCTCTTAAAAACATATCATTAATTCCCTGATAGACTAATAATGACTAAATCTTCTTTAAAAAGTCATTAGTTCCACCTAAAGCCTTCAAGACTATATTAGGTATTTCAAATAATATTTTTTAAGAATTTGCAGAAATGTCAACAATCTGGAATCTTCTTATGAACTGCCTGAAAGAGTTTCAGGTCTTCAAACATTTCTGCTTTCAAAAATCAGGATTACTTGCTCAGCTTTTGAGGACTAAGAGCTTTCCATGGTTTTATATTATCTCATTTATATGCAATACTAAAATGCAGTGTTTTTCTCAATCTCTGCAGATTACTGGTGATTTTTTTATAGTGTCATAGCAAACTTATTAAGATAACTAGGAGTTGTTGTAAGCAATGCTGAAGGTAAAATACAAGTCACATACTTGCATGAATAATATTAGAAAATATCTTCTGCAGTTTGGGGAGCTAGGTATGTGTGTGCAGATATCTTTGAAATTATTAACTGGTCAAAATGAGAAAAAATGGTTTCAGGAACAAAGGACAAAATAAAATAAAAATCCTGCCTTGATTTTAGATATTCCTTACAGAATGTACCGCCAATTGTAAGTGCATAATAATTTCCCTCATTCTGGCCTGAGTCCTCTGCCCAAATGCTGTTCTTCAGCAGGAGAAGAGGCATTATGAAATGTTAGATTTTTTAATTTCTCATCTCGAGTATGTATATGAAAGTTTTAGGATTAGCACCACTGCCTGCTTAATTATCAGAGAGAGAAATGATATTACGTGTAGTAATCAATCTCAAAGAAGTGATTTCCCAGTTTCTCTTGAGGATACTAGTCTACCATTTCTGATACGATTTAAATTCTGAAAGATACAGACCATCCAGGAAAAAAATTACCATTTTCTCACACAAATGATTTCTCAGGGTCCCAAGAAATCTGTAGCTTGATCCATTAGTACTGCCTCTCAATAGGATGTGGAAATTTTCATTCACCCATAAACCTCCATAAACCTGGGGTTTTTTTGGGGTTTTTTTTAGTCTTATTATTCCAACATAAATACATTTCTTTTCTAGAACTTTTTCTGTTTGATTCATTTTGTGTTGATGTGATGAAGCTCAGTTAGAGCGGAGACACACCATGCTCTCCTTTCACAGGCTGGGATATACAGAGTGGTCATTTTCCCAAGGAAATAGCAATCTGCAGCCCTAAAATTACATTGTGATCTTCACAGGCTGACTACTCCCTTTGGATGCAATCTGTCCCTATCAGAAAGTTTCTCTGTAGGGACAGCAAATCTCTCTTCTGATCTCAGTGAAGTGTTGTTGACTGGGAAGATGTGGAAGAGATCTAGGCAGAGGGAGACGGAGAGGAAAAAACCTCTAGAACAAGTACCTGGAGAGAAAATAAAATGTATAATTATTTTATTTTTACTTTATTTTAGAGTTAGTTGGTCACCATTTGTCAACAGACCCATTAATTAAGAAAGAGAATTTGAGCTTTGTGTATCTGGATTTTTTAACTGTGCCAAATACAATGGCAACATGCTCAACAAACTACCACTGAGTAATTTGAAGTACAGTTTTGATTAACTCTAGAAAGCATAATATTATCCTGTCTGGTTTCATGTTCTGTAAAGCCTCTAAAATGGCAGGATCAATTAGTTTTGACTTCCATACCAATCAGTCCAGATGGTTCCCATTACCCACTGAAGATAGCTGCAAATTGAATTTTTTGAACCCATAATTCACATTTTGTAAGAGGTAATACTGAACTATTACAATTAAATATGTAATGTATCTTTACTGCATAAATAATACAGATTTCAGCCTGCATAAGATGCATAAACCTGTATGCAGGAGTTTGATCCAGGACTACTGTTGCAATGTTGATTGCACATTCTACCATTCCCCTTGGGTAATAACAATTGCAAAAAGATATATATGTATGTATGCATGCACACAAACTATATATAGATTAATATCAT
>JANHGN010017582.1:24313-41779 GCA_024605025.1 Megaceryle maxima | reverse complement strand
CTTTACATATATAATTTATATATATATCTTTTATGTATATATTCAATATCTTTAAAAGTACCATTATATTCTTCTCTTAAAAAAGCCACTTGAAGTTTCTATCTTAGCTATTTATGAGCTGTCTGGAAGTTTTGATTTAAAATATCTCGAAGAATTCTTCAGTTTTTCATGATCAAATAGTCGAAGCAATCAACAGTATAAAAATGTGACCCGCTATAGCCAAATTACTGTTAAATAGCATGATAATACCTACATGGAGACAGGTATCAGTCATTATTGCTTGTATCTTTCTTTCTCTGTTTTAGAAACTATAGGAGCATTAATCATATCATTTGCATAAATCAAGGGTATGAAGCATCCTCAGCTGGCTTGCAGTAGACCAAAGGAATGGGATTTTCAAAGGCTAGGAATGCAGTTAGCACTGGGCTTTGTAGTATTTGGCTTCTGATAACAGTTTTTTCTTTGCGTGCCAATTAACTATCAGGCATTTATTCCACTTTTGCTAACGTGCTTTCCCAGTTCCATGATTTTTCTTTAAGATTTTTAACCTGATTGCCAACAAAAACAAGAGTTGTGTAATTACATTGTCAGATGCTTTTTCTTCCTCTTTGATAATGTTTGAATTCACTGACTAATTGCAATCCAATTGCAATCCAAATTTGATAGGTGGACAGGGGTTTCAAAGACAATTAAATTCTTACAAGCTTTGTAAAAGTAAGCAGAAGAGAACAGGAGGGAGAATCTGTGAGTGCCTGGATGAAGGGAAGGCAACTGAGTGTGTAGCTAATTAGACACTGGCAAACCCTCAGTAGTGAGAAATATAAATGTCTCCACTCTGGAAAAGTTT
The DNA here is from genome assembly GCA_024605025.1 of Megaceryle maxima. NCBI lineage: Eukaryota > Metazoa > Chordata > Aves > Coraciiformes > Cerylidae > Megaceryle > Megaceryle maxima. The sequence goes on along the minus strand of JANHGN010017582.1, from coordinate 40,932 downwards.
CAGCAGGATCTTGTACCTCCTCATACACCAAAATAATTGCAATCCCTGCAAGCAGGAAATGAAGCTTCTTGTTTTCTTTGTACTAGGAAAAGGAGGCTGAACTATCCAGCTATTATCATTAGAAGCATTTGGGAAACAGATAATGTTCTTATAGTTGATTTTTTTACTTTTTTTTTTTTTTTTCTGTAAAATCAAACACCTATTACTTATTATGCCTTGAGAAGTTTTACATTTGGATGCTCCTGCTTAGAGAAGCTGTGAAGTAAATGAGATTGAGAAGAACAACTAATTGAGCCCTTCAGAGACTGTCAGACCTGAGGCCTAATAAGCACCTTGCAATGTCAGTAGAGGTAATTGGCCTGCAGCTGCTGAAGATGCAGACTGAGTTTTCTGTGGAAAGATGAAAAATAATAATAAAAATAAAAAGGGTTGAAATGTTTTCAGCATGAATTATTTGGTCCAGGTCATGCCATTGGGTATCTGTGCTTAAAGAATAATTTATATCAGAGAACTTGCTAGCAAATTAAAAATTAAGGCTTATACGGAAAAAATATCTAATATGAAAAATGTGTAGCTGTGTGTAGTGAAGATAGAAATGACCTTGTTTTGCAAAACTTTGCTTGCCTTTAATTGTTATACGATAATCACAGTAGCAATGAGCTACATACCAATTTTATTCTGATACTGTAGAATTAGTGTCATCCTTATAATAGCAACCCATTTGAAGCAAAATATCCTGGAAAAATACCACAGAACTGTGAAACAAAAAGCATTAAAAATTCCTGTCTCTCATGATAACTCTGCAGTAGCTGACACCTGCAGAGCTTCATGGCTCAGAGGTCACCAGCAGTAGAGAAACCTACAACCACCAGTGGCCATCAATTTATTCTGCACAGTGTGAAGAATTGCTCCAGACACCATCTGAACCAAGCAGAGTTACCCTTAAAGGGCTTTCATTCTCCAAGGCAAGCTCTTTCTCACATTTCTGGAGGATTTCTCTTTGATGCATATCATTCAAAGCACAAAAGTACAATATGTCCTGTAACTTTTACAGTGCCCTTATATTTTTATTTAGTCCCAAAAGGTTGTTTTTGCACTTTTGAATTAGGAAACAATGTGTTACTTGAAAGCTAATGGGTATTCAGGGTAATAAATGTTCTTCATATGTTACTTATGTAAACTACAGCCACGAAAATGCTTACAATAAATCAACTGTTTTTGCAGTAGACATGAAGAGGATTTGCATGCCAGCACATTTATGGTTTAAAATCAGTGAAGCTGTGCCCTAGAGCTGCAGAGGTTTCTCAGGCTGAGCTGTGCAGAGTACAACCTTACTTAGTTCAGAACTGATGTTCCTGAGTGTGGGCATGCTCCTGCAGAAGCTGAAACACAATCACAGCTTGTGAACTGCTTCTTTAAATAAGGGTCTTCGGAGAATCACTGCAATCATGGTCAATGTACTAGAGTGTCTACTTTTAGGTGGCAACACAGGGATTTGAGTTGGTTTAAAGAGAGGTCAATGTGTTTAGATACACACAAATGGCACAGTGAATTGCAGAATACCTTCTATCTCCAGTAAATTTATTTTCTGGTACTCTTGGATAGACTTCCAGGTCCTGTGCTGGTACAGATGACACATTATCTCCTCCTTTTTGTGGTGACTCCAAATCTTCATATCCAGCTGTGGGAGAGAGGTCTGGGCTGAGGATTTCTGGATAGGGGAGCAGTTGGAGGTTCCTCCTGTGTGATGTTTGAGGTGACCAGTGTTTCATACTGTCCCCAGCCCTCTTTTTCCATGCATGGCCATGCTCTTCCACCTGCACTAGAGCAAGGAGGAGAGGAACACTTTCTTTCTAAGGCCCTTTGTGTTGATACGATTTCTCTAGGTGTCTACCTTGGTTTCTTTCTTCAAAGCCTCTGGAAGGACTCAGCCTTGCATCAGTAAGATAAATGTTTATTACAACATAGTATGGTCAGAGCCTATTTACAGCCCCTTACTAAGCAACTGGTTAAGCTTTTCACAGGTTGTCACAGCTGATCATGTAAAGCTGCAAATATCTGAAGGATCCCTACTTGTTTCATGTGTGCATGTGACAGAGAGAGGAAGAAGTTTTTTGATGTGGAGGGGAAGATACAGGAGGAGACCAAAATCCGTAGTTGTTTTTTGGTGTTGTATGTGTCAAAAAAAATAAACCCAAAAAAGTGAATTATAGAAGTGAACATCATCAGTATATCTTTATTGCTGATGTTCCTTATTGTCTCTTCAACATCATTTTGAGGCAAAGTCACTTCTCACAAAGAAATGTGAGGGTTGCTGTGTGGGAAGAAGTCCTGTGCTTCATGCGCTGTGGCATCCTGTCCCCCACTCTGTGTTTCTGTGTGTTCTTTCTATATCTTTTCATATCAACAGTACCAACACTTCATATTTCATTATTCAAAAGAGCTGATAACCATTTGTGTGTATATAAGTACATATACACATAGGTGCATGCAAACATAAATATATATACATGGTTTAATGCCTTGTTTCCATTTTGCCATCTTAATCAGTAGGCCTCTTGTTTAATAAAGCTGGATCCTTAGCACAGAAACTAAATTTATTTAAACGGTGTTGAGATTGTATCTTCTCAATCCAGAGCTCATGTTTTACAGCATGGAAAGAAAAGTTTAGACAAACTTTAAATTGGTCTTAAAAGTCCAATAAAATGTTAAAAATATAACTTTGTCATAAATATTTTACAGCAGTCATATGAGTTCACAGTATTCCCATTACAGCTTTTAATATATTCACTTTCTGTTTGAGGCACTTCTATACATGATCCATCTTTATTGTGAGTTCACAGATGAATGGAATTAATTTTATTCTTACATACTGCAGTTTTAATATAAATATTTGTTCCCATTTGTACAACCTGTCCTTGAATATTGCTGAAGAAGAGAGAATTTGAAAGTGTAACTTTCACCTCTACTCTGTCAGGATGTTATAACTGAATATAACCACATATATTAATGCATGATCTGTAATAAGTCCATTTTCATAACTCACAAAGTTAGAAAGGAGTTAAGGTGAGTGAAACCTGTAAAAATGACAATCTATTCCCCTGTTTCATATTGCAAATATTACCTTTATTATGTTATAAAAGTTCTTCATGATGTTTTTAACCTGATCACTTTCAAAGAAACAAAAATTAATGAATCTTTGGCGCTGTATAGAAAATCATATGAATCTGATTCTTTAGAACAGGAAATTAAGACAGAAGAAAGCACTGATGTGTTATAAATAATAAAATCATAGAATCCTTTGGGCTGGAAGGGACCTTTAAAGGTCTAATCCAAGCGCCCTGCAATAAGCAGGAACATCTTTAACCAGATCAGGTTGCTCAAAGCCCTATCCAACCTGAGCTTGAATGCTTCCAGGCATGAGGTTTCTATCACCTCTCTGGGCAACCTGTACTAGTGTTTCACCACCCTCATTGTGAAAAGTTTCTTCCTTCTATCTAGCCTAAATCTACACTCTTTTAGTTTAAAGGCCAATAGATGAACAGAAAAGAATGTGCATGTGAATAGTAAATGAAAGGTACAGTAGCACTCCTAAATTGTACTGTGTATTTTATAGTCTTTTATAAGCTATTCCATAGCATTTTGGCATGAATAAACGTTAAACAAATGTTTAACTGCCTCACCAGATCAGCAATAAAATTATAGTACATTGCAAGCATACCTCACTATGCATTTTCTGAAAAGAGGAATCAAGGGCCCCAGCAAACTGAATGTGCTAACTGGTTTAGTAGCTACAAATCCCTGTGGCCAAGGCAATAAATGCCATACCTAATGAATGTCTGATAGACAGTCAGTTTTTCAGTCTGCAGATTTTATATATATATATATATATTTTTTTTTTTTTTCCCCAATAAATATTCAGGAGGAAAAGGAGTTTGTATTCTGATGAACTTTATTATAATTCTATTTTCAAAAACAGAGTTATCACAATGTACACAGTTGTACTACAACTGATAGGCTTCTGGAATTGTTACTTATGAATTTTGATTCAAAATTCATGAGTGCATATTATTCTGTAAGTAGGATGGGGTCAAGAACAATACCCTCTGCTTAAAAGAGAAGGCAAAGCCCACACATCTCCCTACAGGCTGCAAATAAAACGGAGATCAGCTGTGGTACTTGAACATCTCACAGATTCAAAGGTCAGAAAATTGGGAGCATTCTCTGCAAACTTTGAAATTTGTGTTCTCCACTATCAGACCAATCTTGACCTCTAAAGGGCTTGAAAAGCCCCATCTCTCAAAAACAGTAAGACTTCTGATGCCCAAGCACTTCCAATACGTACCAGAGTTAATGGAACAAATATTTGCTCATGGATGTAATCTACCACTGAGTTAGGATTGCTTCTCATATATACCCTCAGATGAAAGTTAATCATATTATGGTGGAGGCATATGGGTAGAATGAGAGTAAGTAGGTTTTAAAGGGTGTATGGGAGTGTCAGGAATTCATAGAAGGAGAAATACAAGCTTGCTGAAAAAATGCCTGATACACCTCTTCACTGAATTTCCCCATAAGTAGTATTTGACCCAGAAGTGCTATTTGCTGCATAAATAGTATATGCCCCATAAGAAGTGATACTTGTATTTTGCCCAGAACTATAGTTACTTTGCTTGTAATACATGCGTTCATATTAAAAAATACAACCTCTTTAGCTGCTTAAGTAAGTCCTGTGGAGAACTTAAGCCTGAATTATATACAATTCAAGCAAAAATTATTTTGGCCACACAAAGCTTTGTAGGAATCAACTCAGTTGGAGGTCATAACACTATCTGACTGACTTTGCCATCAGAACATACGCATGTCAACCCTGGCAGAGGCAAAGCCTGTCAGAAACACCTTCCTCTTTGGGATGTTGAGCTGCCCAGTCTTTTCAAATCACTCTAAATAGCATCAATGCCATGCTTGGTACAGGCTGTCAAAGGGTGGCTTGATGCCTGGTTGCTGACTCCCATCACAACTTTGGCTGAAGTTCATTATAAATGTATAGGAAAAAACACAAGCTCCATTATTGGAGCTTATCCCCCTTGTTATTCTCCTTGTAGACCTCCTATGTAGTAATCCTATAAGAAGGACAAACTCCACATACAGATAAAGCACAAGGACTTGCATACATAATGAAGTGTACTGAAGAATTTAATTTGATCGATACAAACACCAGTAGAGAAAATTGTTATCTCTGACTTCACTGCTCAGTGAGAAAGGGTAAGATAATGCTAAGAAAACATTATCACTGCCTAGCCTCATTTTAAAAAATCACCTTGCTTTTTGGAATTCTCATCAGATACAGGACAGTTTATTTTATTAGGAATGCTGCTTTAGAATTAAGGACCAATATTACATTATTTGCATTCAAACAGCTGAGAAATTTTGTTTCATATTATTATTTTTTTTATACAAATAACTACAAGTCTTCATTACTGATCTACGATGGCTTAAGGAATTATGGCTTACACTGTACTGTGTACAGTGAGTGGTTAGGGATGGTTAATTTTTCAGAAATTAATTTAGGTTCTTGATTTTTATTGGTGCTCTGAAACTAGAATATAGCTTACTTCAGCACAGTATTTCGTTTTTCATTGTGATCTCTGATCCTCCGAGCAGCAACAATATTTTTTCTAGACAAAAATCATGACTACCCTATCCAATTTAATTTTTACCTATTTCTGTGAAAAGCTTAGAATTTGTAAAATGCATTTTTCTCACTGAAAACAATTACTTTGAAAAAATGGTTTCGAATGGTGACTCAGGTAGCTGATAAAACAAAATGGATTAGTAAATCAAAGGAAAATATGACTGGAAGTGAAGAGGATAGCAATTTTCTTCCTATTTAGCTCAGGAGGCACTGGAAATGAACAGTTGCAGATTGGTAGTGCTGTGATGGTATCTTTAAAGTAAAACTGAAATAATTACTGAATTAATTCTAAGTATCGAAGACCTGAACTGAAGTATGCAAGCCTTACTCTGGGGAAGGACGAAGGTGCTGAAAAGAGAAAAACACATTATATTATTATGTATTGCCACTGCAACCATTCTGATTGGAAAGCAATATAGCCTAACAAATTGGGTCTGAGGCAGAGAATGTGAAAACCTGGTTTCTATTCTTGGCACTCCTGATGACTAATGGAGTGACCCTAGTGAGTAATTTCAAGTCACTGTTTCTCTCTTTTCAGGACTGGATTAGAAATGCTTCTGAGGAGGGATTGCCTTTTTTTTTGTTTGTTTGTTTGTTTGGGGTTTTTTTGGTAGGGTCTATATAGTGCCAAAACAAATCTGGGTCTTCTAAAACTGTGATAAGAATATTCTTAGAGAAATCCCTTGCTGAAACTTGAGGTTAGCCTGAATGAGATATTTTTGGAGCATCAAAAACAGTGTGAAGAATTCTCTTGCCTTATTTCATTGTGTGCTCTTATAAGATGATATCCCTGCCTCCATATATAGGAGCAGAAATTCAGTCTTTAAAGTATCTTAGAAAAGTCTGTCTTCCAGTATTTCTCTGCAATTTTGCACCCCAGTGTATTTCAATCATCCAGACTTTTGGGTCTTTAATTACACATTGTCACTGAAGTGAACTTTTGAACCTTTTTATTTCAATGTAAGAGACAGGTTTTTAAAAACATTGAAGTAACTTTTATGTACAATGTTCCTGTGCTGAATTCACAGCATTTTCATGATTTTTTTTTTAACTTCAGATTATTAAACAGTGACTTCAAAAAACTATTTCTTCAAAGGCTTGTCTGTCTTCAGATATGATGAGAGGCATTTCTCACTTTAGAAAATTTTTCTCTCCAAATGTAAGATATTACACTAAAATTTAGCTTTAAACAGTGTAAGAGTTTGGCTGTCTTAACTTTGCAAGAGATATAACCATAACTGGAAAAAAAAAAAGTGGTGCTTATCTCATTTGATAACATTACTACTGCTCCCTAAGTAGCTGCACATTCTCTTATAGTTAAATTCTTGACCAGAGGAGAGGGACAAAATAAAAGCCTTTAATCATTTAGAAGTCAGGCATACATAGCAGTGAATTTAGGGAAAGAGCACTACCATTAGCAAACCCAGTCATTCTTAAAAGTCAGAAAAGTTAAATTTCTTTGAAACCAGTGTATTTACAGCTTGCTAATTTAGGGGTGGGTGGGGGGTGTGGCACACGTGCGTGTGTGTGTGTAAATGAAAGTTGCTGCACTCCTTTTTCTGTATATCTTAACAGTTCTACAAAGCTATAAAATGCGTACTCCCCAGCAGCATGTTGGAACTCTTCTCAATCCTTGCAAAACTCAGGAGACTTACTGAGCTTTTCCCTGAAACCTTATGTTCTTGCTCCAGAATCTGGTGGCCCACAACACTTACACAACCCTTACAAGGCTCCTTGGGAACTTCTTAAACATCCACCCCCTCCTGCAATCCTTTGGAGGAGATGGCTCATGATCTCACACCCCTGCTGGGTGAGGAGGTTTGTCACTGCATCTTTTCTGTATCCTTAAAAGCCTTCCTAATTTTGCCACGTTCCATCTCTATCTGTGGTAAAATATTGGGCATGCTCATGTATTTTTGATTAAAATCACTGGTTTTAAGGAGTCAATACCTCCTCTTTGTACAACTCAAAATGATAATATGAGAAACTAAAATAAATGGATTATACTTAGGTCCTTTAACATCCATCATATGCTAAAACCATGGTGACAATGATGCCAGACTTCTCTAAAAGAGATGAAATGATTACTATGTCATTCCAGAAACTGTTGTTGCCAGAAATTAGTGTTTTGCCTGAACTCACAAGATATGTCATTAGGTCTTACCCATTTCCAGATGTTTATAATTTAAGTTTCCAGCTGAGCTGGTTATCCTAGGCTCCATTTGTAATCAGTGAGGATATATGCAGAAGAGTCAATGAAATTTAAAGTATGATTCATTTTAACAGATGTTCAGTTTTCTTTATGGTAAGATAAACTGTGTTTCTAGACTCTTAAATCTACATTGATTTTAGTAGGAATACAAGTGATCTAATGAAGTCAAGGTGGTTTTAAGTGGCATCCAAATATCTTGTATTATTCCCAGCTTACCCTGCTGTGGTAGAAGCTTATTGGGCAGTGTCCAATTTTGGGACTACCTACTGTTTTCTCAGTAGCAGTCTGAGATGTTCTGGCACTACTAGGACATTCAAGGAGATACACATAAATCTGATCTTGCAGATAAATAAGACATTTCCAGAAGAACTCATATATATTTGTTATCCAGTTGAGTGAATTAAAGTTGCGTTTTTCATCAGTAAATCTAAGAACCATCTTAGAGTTGGAATTCACTCCTGAGAAAAGACTTTTGTGTCTTAATGATACCTCAAATATCAAGGAGTCAGTGCAAGTATTTTGGATTCATTGTAATTTTAATGGTATTATCAAAGGTATTAATTTGACAGTTTTTATTCAAGTATTTAATCTTTACCACATGCACTGCAGCTTGGCTGTATGAGTACTGTAAATTAAATCTTATTCCATCCTGTCATGCTTTGCTTCAGATTGAAAATAAATCTTTTACATTGATAGTAAGCATGTCTATAGTTAGATTGCCGTCATCTCAGAATCACTTTTTAATTGCAGTCAAATCAAGTCCTAATACAAATCATACTTTATTGTGTTTCTTATAACAATAAAGAACAAATATAACCATTCTTATTTTCTTTATTTCACCCTCTCACATACTCACTCAACTGTGTATAAGGCTGACTAACGACTCTGATTCTGTACTGTTTAGCTCATTTCTGTTGTTACTTAACAGCCCCTCCTTTTGGAGAAGGACAGCTGTAGAGAGTAAGCAAATTTAGCAGTTCAGTCATCAGACAAGATACAACAGATTTCTTCATACAGAGGTACAGAATATATGATATTGCATGTTTTCCCATCTGGTGACTTACAAAGAAAAGTCTTCCTGCTTTATAATCAAGAATTGATTAACACATTTATCTTGATTTTAAACACATCCAGGTTACAGAGATCTGCAACAAAAGCAAATGTTAAGTAATGGGCATTTGAGGGTTTCTAAAATATTCCTGAATGTCTTATTTATTGGCAAAGTTTGTCCAGGTTTTTATTCTCTGGTTTTGGAACTGCATTTCAGTCATATGAAACTACAAATGTAGTTCTAAAAGACATACCAGTACACTGGCAATACAGTTATGTGATGTCAAATTTTTCAAATATGTTTTTTAAATTGAATCATCTTTTTTTTTTCCCTTGAAAAAAAAACCCCACTGTGATGAGTAAATAAATGGTGTGTTATTAGAAAGGAGAAGGTGGTGTGGGGTTTCTTTTTTTTTGAGTTTTGTTTTTGGTTTAGTGTTTGTCATAGAATACCAAAGACATTTGTTTTTGCTTAACAATATTCTACCTATATTTTCACGGGAAGGCTTTTGACAGCACCATTTATAATAATAGAAAAACTAAACAAATAGGATAACTCTTTGCAGGTCTGTGAACAACACTTATGTTTCTCTTGTACACCTACCATCTTAGAGGCATTGAAACACAGAAAAGTTCTTTCCAAGACAAATGTGTCAGTTTTGGAAGTTAGATTTTCACTGAAAGCTCTGTATTATCAGCACTCTAGGGCTATATGGCACAGGGAAATACATATTTTTTTCCCAAATGTAATGTAATACCTCTAGCTATGTGCTTCAAAGACTCGGTAGATAAATAGGTTCAGGAAGAACTGATGGAGCTGAAAAGTATCTAGAATCGGCTGACTCAAATATGGGAAACCTTGCAGAGTGCAGATCTCAAAGCAAATAATAGCAAAGTAATCTACATAGAAGCTGAGAGAAACAATAATTATGTATTTTCAGTGTGGTGATTTAGTGTACCTAATTCCAGAAAAGTCTTGCCACTTTATATGTTTCTGAGTGTACGCCTATCTGCTATGGGCACTCTGCTTCTGCAGAGATGGTTTCTGTGTTTTCTGTTAGTTCTCCCACCTCCACTGTAGACTTTTTTTTTACTTGGACTTGTACCCATAATATCCTATGACCTTCTTCTTAAAACCTGTTCCTTTATAGGTCTTTACTGGAGATTTCAGCCTCTCTTTGTCTTGCAGTAAATTGGTTTCATTTTTTAAACATAATTGCTAGGTTATAGCTCCACAATAGAAACTTATTTTATGTCCGATTGCTCTTTTTGTTAATTTTGACTTACTCTCCTTGTTGCCTCATATATTCTACTAATTTTGCATTAGCTACTGTTCTTTCAATGTTTCATGTCAGTCATGGCCCTCTTACTAGTATTATTCCTTCAAAATCGTCTTACAATTCAAGTGGAAGAACCATGGTTTCATGGCATTAGCATGACATGTACAGCTTCCAGTCACTGAAATGATACTGGAAGGAGGCTGGCTACAAACACAGGTAACTTATATGCAGCCATTACCTAAAACCTAGAACAGACTTCCAAAATTCCTAAAGTCCATGTTCCTCATTCACATTCCTTTTTTATTTGTATATAAAAGCACAAAACAAGCAAACAGGAAAAGCTCTCTCCAAAAGCTCTGTACTGTTATCACTGATCTAGAAGGAAGAATTTCTTTTTAAATGAAGAATGTTTACCATCATATGAGCTTTCCCCAGTCTCTTATGGATCAACAACCTCATTATTTTCCTTCATTTATCCTCTGTCTGATGAATTAAAGTAATTAAAGTTGTCTAAAAGACTGTGCTTTCTGCATTTTGGGAATAATTTATTTATACCTTGAAGCTATTTTACACAGTCTGATATTCACCATTGAGAACTTGTTGTTCTGAACATTCACAGTTGATTACTCAGTCCTGTTATGAGTATGGCCTATTATTCAGTCACAGTTATCTTTATTTAATTTATTTTAATTTGAAAAAATTGTAATCCTTGAGATTTCTTTTGCTTCTTTTCTGTCTTGCTTCCAAGAGATCCTTGTGTTGTTCCAGAAGACAATTAAACTTGGCCATACTTTTCTGGCCACTAGCTGGGTCCACAGAGCCTGGGACAGATTATCATTCCTCTTAAACTGGGTCTGCCTAGCAAAGTCTCCCTGCCTGGTCATGGCAGGTCTCCAATCCTGCTCTTCCATTTGGGGCTGAGGGTCTAAGGGGGAATGAAAGGCCCTCCTTGCTGTGTGAGATAATTAACTCTGAGAAATTAACTCTGCCCTCAAGTGCTTTGGAGAACTTTTAAGGTTTACTAACTACAGATTATCTATAGGGTTACTTATATTACTTTAAGTGGTCCAGCCTCTATCTGGTTTGTTTGATTTTGTGGTTACATGCCAGAGAGTTCTGTGGCAGCTGTAATATCCTGGTGACACTACTGATGTGGTGGAAGGAAGTGTGAGAGGTGTGGGTGAGTCCTTCTACCATGCTTAGCACTGTCCTGCAAGGACTGTAGAGAGCAGAGTGATCTGGGAAGAGGAATGCCTCCGGTCTCACTCACCCAGACCTGCAGTCAGGGCAAGGCCACAGGACATGGAGAGCTTTGATGTATGAAGGAATGATCTTGTGATTAACTATAAATAAAAGCTGTAAGAAATCTAACAAGGATTTCACTATAAATTTGTTCCAAAGTTGCTTTTCAGAAATTGCTTGCAAGACACTTTTATTTACAAACAATGCATTTTTGTGTGTGTTTTGACTTCGTAAGTGAAACAGTACAACAGTTTACTGCCTTTTAAAAAGTTGTTATTAATGATAATAAAGTGTTCTCATCTGATACTATTCCTCAGATAAAGCTAGGAGCTAGTGCTAAAGTGAGTAAGATAACATTCTTTGTGCTCAGTAAAACATTATATTTCATTCAAATGAAACATTTATCAATTTGGTAATTCTATTTTGCTGGTTTGCAGTTAAAAAAATTAACTAACAAACAGCCTGGCAAGTGCATAACATTAGCTACCCATTCAACAATTACAAAATTTAATCAGGTGATGCATCCTCTATTCTCTAGCTTAACTCCAAAAATGGAGAAAGACCAACTCTATTTTCTCCATGGCTATGATAAGATATTAGACTTTTTCTGGCCATTTCTTTTTCATCCATTTAATTCCATTACTGATTTTAAATTACCATGGCTGGCCATTTCGGACTGATGGATATGCTAATCCTAGTCTTTGTCAAAACTCTGGACTTTATTACCTCCTCCTTGCTTGGCTAGGTTGAACTGAGCACAGGTACATTGATTTTAATGCTTAGAAGAGTTTCTTACAGAGTACAGGATCAAGTACTGTGTTAGGTAACATGGTCTATTTACGGATATTAAAAAAGATCTGAACAGGGGAAGGACATGGTTTATTCATGGATATTTTAAAAATACCTGAACAGAGGAAGGATTCAAATAGTAAAGAAAAATGATGAGGTTCAGCTACTTAAATACTTGGTGTTAGAAATAAAATCTTCTCACAAACACACACGCTAGTACAGAACTATGAAAAAGCTAAGAGTGTAGCATTCAGTTTATATTTTAAAAAAGAAAACCATACCTTCATAATATACACCATGTGTAACCTGAATTTAGGCATATATTGCAGTGTGTAATGATCTTTCCCTGGCAGATGAGAGAAAAAGCCTTGTTAATATAAATATATATATATACACCTTGTTAAAATATAGTTATAGACTTGGTCATGTGATCATTTCTTTTCTGGGGAAACCAATGCATGTGAGTGACATACAGACACTAATATGTAAGTTGCACATGGACAGGATTCAGAAGCATACCTTTGTCTTTCAAATTGCACTTCTTTTCTTTTATAAATTGGTTTGGTACCTTAGGATTGATTTCAACCCTCTTTGAACATGTTGCTAATGCTGCCTGAATTAATCTCGCCCGAGAGGTGATGCACTGAAATGGGCATTTTAGAAGAATGTATTTATGAGCACTTTAATAAACAATGTATAGTAAAAATAATACATCTATTTATATTACTGTTCAAAGAACATTCATTTCTGTAACTAAAAGAAAAGTTGGCACAATAGTTAAAGGGAGTCATTACCAATAATCTTGCAAATATGCAGGAAAACCTCAAGATTTCAGTGTCGTTACTCCACTGGAAAACATTAGGTAACGGTGGTTGATAGCCCAAGATACTATATAGGAAGAACTTTTCTGCTTAAAATATTGGGTTTATTTACTGTTTACTCTTAGTATTCATAGGCTTATATCATGTCTGTGAAGAGAAGTTAGCTTGGACTTAGGATCTGTGGCAATAGGATTTGGACAACACAGTGCAGCTTCTTAGTTTTTGGGGGGTTTATTTTCTGAATTTAGAAAAATTATTTTTATGCCTTTTCAAAATGGGGCATCCTTTTGTTTCCTTCCAAGAGCTGTAGTGTGACTTATTTCACTGTGGGTTTTCCCTTTCTCTTGTTAAATCTCTAAAAGGTACACTGACAGATGACTCTCCATGCATATAGTGTTATATATGGGATGTAGGTGCTTATACTCATTTTGGGTTTTTATTTATGCACAGGGACTTGCAGACTTATCTCAGTTTTGTAGCATTACTTGTACAGGTTTACCTTTATGGACTTGTAATGCTTTATTTGATATTAAGGTTTCTCATTACACTGAAATCTCAGTTATTTTAGGCCTATACAAACTCATTGATCTTTCCTTGCAGCCAGTTCTTCTTCTTGACTCTTTCACACATCTATCTACCCCCTGCAAAACTCTCAGTTCTGCACTCCAGAACTTCTAGTAAACTAATATGCACAATTACCATTCTATCCTATGATGTTCTTCTTTCTGTTCTGCTTTGCTTTCTGTATGGCACTCACCCAGGTATAAACTGTTTTCTTTTTCCCTACAATATTTCCTTCTACCTTCCATAATTCCTTCCCTTTCCTCTCCTTTTCTCTTTCCCTTCATTCAGTCAGCTTTACATGTATTTGAAAATAACTGATAATCTTAGTGTGTGACTTTTCACTGCCCTTTGCACACAGTCACGTATAAAGGTAGAGAGAGGAAAAAATAATGTAGGTACTTGTTAAAAAGTGCCTATAGCTCAATTTCTTCCTATTTTAGAATAATTGCATTTGGATTTTTTTTTCCCATTTTTTTGAGTGGATACATCAAGAGTTCAAGTTAAATCTGCTTGTGGATTGACACTTAGAGACCAAAGGTTACTTAAAGCTTGGTAAACATCTGTTCATAGTAGCTTTTGTAAGAAATTGCTTGTTTTTTATTGTAAGAAACAATCTTCTGGCCTGAATCACATATCCGGGGCAGCAATAAGTCTAGCAGAACACAAGCAAAAAGATCTCTTTTTTTAGATCACGTACTGTAGTATAGCTGTGGATATACAAAACTGTTAGAACTTTAATGGCTTTAAGAGGGCAGGATTTGGATAGGGTGATGGAGATTTTACAGTCTTTTGGAAGAATAAAGGAAAAAGACACTCAAAGGGATGCTCCCAAACACCCTTATATGAATTTTCTCTAGTGCTTTTAGCTTATTGTGCAGCACAGCCAGGTAAAAGCTGACTACACTACAATGGAAGTGCTCTCTTCACACCTCTGTTGTGACTTTGTTTGTTGACTTCTTCCTTGTATTATCACTACTTTGACTCAATAGGGAGAATGAGGAAATATTCTAATGAGAGGCTTTAAGAGAGAAAACATCAAGTGTATTTGTTACTGATGATTTCAGTCCTCTTTCTGCTACCAAAAAAAAAAATGTTTACATGCATAAATTGCACATATATAAAATATCTTTCTCTATAAAGAACAAAGAAAAATGCACTCTACATTTAATACCTATCAAACTGTTACCTAATATGCATTGTATAAAGCTAATCACAACTAGATGTCAGTCAGATTTACAAGTGCTCTCTATTTGTTTACTTGTCTGTCTTGCAGCATTGCACGAGTTCCTCACCACTTGTGCAGCATCTTGCAGTGCTTTGTGGCTGGGCAAGGGTCTACAGCAGGAGAATGTGGATGTGATTCCCTGCACCTTCTCGGAACATCCTTTGACCCCCAACAGTGTACTTTTAAGGGAAGCAGGAACCTCTGAATACCTAAGCATGTGCGCTATGTGCACCATGTATTATAATGTCATGATCCCAAATAATTCACCCTAGATGTGCATAAATGACATTTCTTGGTAATTTCTTTTTATGTGGGATTTTCATTATTATTTTTCATCATAAAAGTCAGTGGTTCTGGAAACTTTTTAATTCTTTCTCTGTTCTCTGAAATCTTTTCTAATATGCAAAAAGACAGTACCTACTAATCAACACACAAGTAAGAATTTCTACTGTGGCAAGAATAAATATCCTCACTCAAGCCTTTAATGCTAGTCAGTAAAGGTACAACAGAGTTCAGACTGTACATGCGGTTTAGTGCAGGCATGTACTTTTTGTTTCTAGTAATGCTCTCTCACTTATAATGTTGATGTTAAAAGAGATTGGTATTTTGTTGTGCTTTTAGTTTTCTAGCCTCTGGTTCATGATTAGAAATATTTGTCCTCCCCAGGTTGAAATTAAATTTGTCTTCCAAATTTGTGAAAAGTAGAAGAAATGTTAGTGGTTGCAAACATCTTCAAAATGTGAGCTGGTAAAAAATGAAATATTCTTCAAAGTTTCCCTTTCACAGCTCTTACCAGCTGTATTACTGACTCAAGTAGCCTATCATGTTAGCAATGACTAACAGCCCTTTGCATTTATGAAATATCTTTTCTTAAATGGTCCAGACTATCTCCTGTTCAAAGAAGCCTCTATGAGTGACATCTCTGTTGGTCATCTGAAAGACAGATGCCAGCCAGAATCATCATCCTGAGGGAGCATCTTCTCTTCTGCTGCAGGGAGCAGTGGAACTGATGGAACTGAGAGCAGAATCTGTGCCTATCTCTGTGTTTTTCAGTATCTTTCATGACTCAGAATTATTTGGTACAGATGATGATGGTTATTTTAGTTGAGTTCTTACTCATTTTGCTCATCAATGAGACATAAAAAATATAATTAAGATCTATACATTATTCTGTGTTAAGCTTATGGAACCTGAGTAATTTCCAGTTACACTGTTTTAACAGTATGTTCATTAATGAGTGACAGTATAGTCATATAAATAAGGTTTTTAAAGGAAAGAAGCACAACTCTCACTCCCTAATGGTTTACATATATGCTGGAGAACTCCTGAAATTCGGTTCAAAGACAGCGCAACATTTTCTGGTATTGTAAATTACTTGTAAAATAGCTGTGGGTCTCCTTACACCTCCTTGGTGACTTATTTTCTAACAAATCTTGAATATATTTATATGAGTAACTTCATGAATAATTTCTATTAAGTTTGTCAGTGTCAAAATTATTGTACCTCCAACTTTAATTGGTCCAAGAGAAAGATATTCTCTTTGGGGTCTTCTAGTAAGAACACATCTGAGAAACAGGGATTCATCTGGGAAATTTCTGACAACTGTGCCTTCAGGACATGTCTATGTCACAATACAGAACATAGCTAAAATTAATTATTTGACATGGTTGAACTCAGTTGACATATGAGCTGTCCACAGGTAAAAATATTTTTTGAAAAATCTGTAATTGAATTTATTAAA
>JANHGN010017582.1:13615-23929 GCA_024605025.1 Megaceryle maxima | reverse complement strand
TTATGCTCACAAAATTTAAATGAATGAAACAAAATATTGAATAGTCCAAGGTTATGGAGTTTTTCAGCACTGACTAATACAACTCAAATTATTAAAAAAACCCCAACTTTATTACACAATGATGCTGTGGTGTTATGTGAAATACCTTTGCCCTTAGTTCATTTTGTGGTGGACAAATGTCTGGTCTGGATCAAAATGGAAAAGAAGGGAATGGGAAAGGGAAGAAGAATGGGAATGGGAAAGGGAACAGAAAAAGGCAGAAACAAAGTCAGAAAGAAAAGATTGAAAAGAGCAAAAATAAGAGATATATACAAAAATGTTAATTGGAAAATCAGTTAAAGACAACAAATTATCACAAGGGAACAGTGCACAGCAAATATACATTTTTTTAAAATCTCCAAATTTTAACAGATATTATTTTCTACAGAACAAATCATAGATTAACATTTGAAATAGGAAACTACATTTTTTTTGACAGATTTGCATAAGGGAAATTTTTTACAGTCTCTGATGATACTGCTTTTACCTGGAAAGGACTGTAACTGCAGCAATCAAAGTCAAACCTTTTGCCACTCCTATGCGCTAAGGTCCTGCTGGCATTCTTTTTTCTAGATGGTTTCTGAGAAACAACTCTGAGCCAAAAGAACCCAGTGGTACACATCTAAATAAAAGCAATTCAGTAAAATAATTCAGCCAAAGACACTGCTGCTATTTCTGCTGGTTTTCAAGTTTTTCTGAAACCAGACAATTTATCAAAACTTAACCCTCCATATGGTGAATGTGAGCTGTGTGCCCTAGAAGGAATGAAAGTGAACATCCTCCTGGACTGCTTGAAGAGGCTGACCTCAAAAGGCAAAATGTTTGCCTTTATGCAAAGTGATGATGATAGAGAAGTGATAATTAGAGCACAGCAAGGTACTGTGTCCAGTGGTGTGACCTGAAATGCAAGAAAGATGTAGCTAAACTGGACCAAATTCAGCAGAGGGTCACCAAGCTGGTCTGGGCAGGAAATACTTGCCCTGTGAGAAGTTAAGGGACAGAAGCTTATTCATCCTGAAGAGATGGCTTTGGGGACACCCAACAATATCCTTCCATAATTATGGTGATGTGACCAAGATGACAGAGCCAGGCTCCTTGTAATGCTGCATAGTGGGAGGATGAGATGAGGGTCATAAACTGAAACAAAAAAGGTTTGGGCTGAATGTGAAAAAAACACTTTTAACCCATGCGTACAGTCCATAGGTTAGTCCATGAGCTAAGATGTCCAGCGTGGCTGAACAGTCTCCATCTTTGGAGATTAGCAACTAGACCAAGCCCTAAGCAACTTGGCCTGACCTCAAAGCTGTCCCTGCTTTGAGCAGGAGGCTGTACTAAACACTCCCTATGGTCCCTTTCAAGATGAATTATCCCATGATCCTATAAGCCCATTTATATGGACATGAAAACCATCTCCCTCCTTCTAAGAAAAAATTAATGTCTAAGAGGAAAAAGAGGACTTTAAATTTTTCAATTTTTTTGATATGCACTGGTCCCCAAGATGGATCCACACTTTGCTCTTTGAAAACTGTTAAAGAATAATGGATCCCAAATACAGTACTTAATTGTACCTCATGAACTTCTTGCACAGATGAAAAGTTATACATTATATGCTTTCCAGTGGTTTGTTTGGTTGGTTTTGTTTGGGTTTTTGTTGTTTTGGGTTGTTTTTTGTTTGTTTGTTTGTTTAATTGTTGGGGTTTTTTTAATAACTGCTTGCATGCAAGGTGCTAAAGCCTCGGTTTAGAAATCATCACCACGAATGTGTTTCTAGGTTAATTCAACTGGCCACAATTGGCATAATTTCCTGCATGCTGTATCCATAGGCAGTGTTCAGCCTGAGCAATAAACAAACCAATTGCTAGATAAAGTCTTAGACAGTGAGTAAATCACTTGTTTAAGAAAAGTAAGATTATGGGGAACTGGAATCAAACTCCCTATATGACCTCAGGCATGCTGTTTAATCTCTTTGTGTTTCAATTATCTATCTGTCTGCAAACAGAGGATCATAGCAATATCTGCTTTCCTCTATATTGTCTTTGCTCTGACAAGTTTATCAACTAACTAAAGATAAAGAGCTCTTAAACATATGCACATACAAGATATGAGACAAAATGCCATTGCTGGACTGCTAGATGTTGCTGTGATAATGAATGCCAATAATCAAATAACATTTGAGTTGAACACTACCGTCTAGTTCTGCAGCTGGAGATATTTCAGAATTGTTTAGTATCACATAGACATGCACCCCATTGGGAGTATGTTTGGAGGGTCAGTCTTTAAAACTGCTGCAGTCATGAGAAATTACACGTCAAGAAGTCTTATGTGCTAGCTGAATGACACTTCTTTTGCATTGTTACAGTAATTAAAAAGAAAAAAGGTATTTCTGTTGCAGAGTTTAAATAAGGTGATTTCCTAATTGATCTAAGTAAATCAATGCAGATTTTGAAATTTCAGCTACCTATGTGCATATGAAGAACATAAACTCAGTAGATCAACCTTAAAACATATATAATCCTCTTGAAGTAAGTTTTTAACTGGTTTATTAAAGTTTCTTTGAGAAAGGATCTTGAATACTCCAGTACTTTTTTAGACTAATTATTTGCCACCAGCAACCAGTGGTTGCAGGGATTAGACATGCAGATTGAATTTTCAATTAAAATTAGTCTGTCTTTCAAAAACATCCCTTGTCTGTCATCAAAAGCTAGGGGTACAAAGGTTTCTCAATAGCCAGTGATTTTCAATATCAAATCCATCTTTTGGTACACCTGAAAGAAAAATCATTATACTAATGGTTATAAAAAAGTATTGAAATTTTGAATCCTTTAATTTTATTCTGAGCTCAGGATAAAAATGTGATATTAGTAAAAGTTATTTCCTTTGCACCTATCCATTTGCTCTTATTTCTATTCAAAGGAAAAATGTCAGATTTTTAAAGGGAATTTGCTGCTCCCACAAAGCTTTTAATTGACAGCTTTAGAAGCTGAAGTCCTTTACACAGCCACAGAATATACATAAAATGAGCAACAGCTGCACAGGGCTTGCAGTACTGCCCTCCCAATGTGACACACATCTGACCAAAGAGAAAATAATTTTTAAAGACCATTTGATGAACACCACAAACAGAAGGGATTTGCTATAAGATACAGGTGTCTGAAAGGGAATCTGGTTCTATGTTCTATTTTGGACACAACAGTCTTTGATGCTCTGAACATTTCCAAGGAAAGAGGAGAGAAGTAAATATCTTTCTGCTATAGGTTTTCTCCCTCTGTCCACACCAGGTGTTGAGTAGATCTTAAGGATAAGCATATATAAAACAATTTATTCTTATGATTTTGCATATTAGTTCTAAACCACATAAACCAATGTTATGTAAATTGTAGTCCTCTCTCTGAACAGGATCTCAAGTATTTGGCATATTATAAACTTGAAAACAAAGGCAAAGAGTGATATGGAGACCAGATTGCACTGAAAATGTAAAAAAAAAAAACCAAAACCAACCAAAAAACGGATGACAGAAGGATAGGATAACTGAAAATGTTGAGAAAGTATTATCTCTGGGATGAAACTAGGCATGAGCTATTTCAGTTCAAAGGCTATGACTGGCTGAGAATAGAAGTATCTTAACTTCTGAACCATTGTTCTGGGGCTAATCGTGTATTTAACAATATCTATGTATAAGAATCCTGTGCAATATAAAGCTACCAAAAGGCATCTTATATATCTCCACCCTTTGTATAATAATGTAGCTTATGTCTAAATATACTTCATGGCACATTTTATTTTCAGAAAGGATCAAAATGTCAAATTGAGGAACAGTTTTAGTACAGATACAATTGTTTCTCTGAAATTAAAAAAAATGCAAAGGTCTCTGAATAAATTAGCACAGTTGCCATGGAAACATAGTGGGCAAGAAATATTTATAGTTGCTGCAAGCAATAATTTTGCAGTTTAATACTTTAAAATGTCAAGCTACAAATAATCTCTAACACAAAATAAAATTTTCTTTGTTTGTCAGTGTGTATATTCAAAAATTTCTGCTAAAATACATTTTTACTTCTTGCCTGCAGCAAAAAACAACCAAACCCTCACAAAAAATCAAACCCCGATATATTATCTGGTTGGCTAAAAGCATTTTTCAGCTATAAAGACAAAAACCATCTCGTTAGACTTAGGTATGCTATTTTACATGTGTGATAATTAAAGTCAAGAACTGCGGATTTTTCAAAGCTAATTAAGTTAAGAATGTTTTTAAAGGGTTTAAATTCTAACATTAATTGCATCTACCAAAACTGTAAATGCCTTATTCATAAATGCAAGAGAGCAAACATCTGATACTCCTATTAAAATGGTTGTTATTCCTAATTTGTTAATTGAATTAGTACATTATAATAACATATAGGAAAGCACTGGAAAATTATCTTAGTATATATGATACAAGAGGTCTGATGAAGTACTTTATACCACCTATATCCATTCTCAGCTAAACCCAGTAATCTTGCCAAGTAAATAACACATTTTCATTATGTTGATATGTTGGTATGAACATTGAGCTTCATAACAAGAATGGACTAGGTCTTCACTTGTCCTTAGTCTTACCCAGCCACACCATTTCAAAGTGCCTATTCTCATTTCTGCATTTGCTCAACACTTAGAAAGGATTCTGTATAGTGCAGAGAAGTGTACATTGTTGTGATGTACAAGCACACCAGAGGAAGGGGAACAGTGAGTGTTGTGAAAGGTGAGAAGAAAGCATAGTGGTATACTTGAGTGTCCTTAAAAGGTGCTCTTAGATTATGCTAAGAACAAAATTGGACTTGATATCCAAGTATTAATAGCAATGCTTCTGGCATTCATCCTTCAGTTCTCTCTCACAGATGATTTGTGACATGCTGCACCTATCCATGATTTTGAAATGCTCCATCTTCTTATCATGCCTAGCCTTATTTGATTATAAATGTAACAATGGGAGAAAGAATTAACATAATTAACTCTCAGGTTTTCAGAAAGTATGTGCTGCTCTAAGTCTTAGGAATACAGGATGGGTACTATGATAGGTGATAGTTAAGACCTTACTTGTTGGGTCTGAACATATGAAGGTGCAACTAGTAACCACCTAAATGGTGTGGTGAAGTTGGAGGCTGTCTACTTTCCCTCTCATTAATGGTATTAAGGGATAAAATTTCTAATGTACTCAAAGTAACACAGACTGTTGTAAAAATTGAAACATTTCCTTAAATTAAAAATTCTGTTCCTAACTTATATACCACTTCAGCACAGTCTATTAGATGAAAATGTTTTTAAACTCTGACTTATTTAAACATTTGAGAAACTGCCCTACAGGCTCTGCATTCAAGTGGATCCTAGCTAAGCGCATCACTAAACATGGGCACACTTGCAACATGTACAGTTATCTCTAAGAAAATCAGAGGTGGTCAAGAAGATAGAGAAAAAAGACCACAAAGTAAATCCAAGTAGTTTCTACTAAATCCCTTGAGTGACAAATGAATCCCTTTTAAAGCTAGAGGGATTCTTACCATATAATTCTTCTGTTTGAATGAGTAAGAGCACATTTAAACTAACCTGTCATAAATTTAGTGAAAGAACAGAAAGTAAGACATTAACTTCTGATGTACACTCATCCATTTTCAAGACTTTACACTGCAAAAAGTTGCAAAAAACAATTGTAAGAGCAAATCAGTTCTAAGCAAGATGAAAGTATTATATACATTATTGCATTGGATAGAACCATATGCATGTAAGGAAGACTACACCTTCTGTAAGTTCATCTCCTCCCATTCAGCAATGCATATCCTGAAATATTACGAATATTATTCATAAACAGAGGCAAAATGCTGAACAGAAGGAAGAAGAGCTCAGGCTTTCTTCTCTCAGGAAAACTTCAGATGACCGAGGCCCATATATGATTTTACCACCCATCACAACAGCAACTGCTGTCTGTTTTGTTTGCCAAAAGGGAAATGTTAATTTCATGATTTATATAACATTCAGGGAGAAAAATGAAGGTGATATTTCTGCTTTTGTGTTGAAAGTGAAATTTCTGAGTGCTTTTTGCAAGTAAAAGGGAGGCTTCATGTTAAAAGATTTGGATTTCTTGATGATTGTTTTAACTGTGTGCTGTTGCATCAGAAGGTGTTTCCTTATTTTTGTCATATTTCTCATATTGAAAAATCTCACTTTGCTTTGTCATTTCCCTGTTAGAGAAATAATTGTTTCCCCATATTTTTGAAGATGTGCCTGTAGCACAATTTCTTTTGTTTATTCAGTTTAAATAACATATTTAATTAAAGGGTTCTAGAAATAAACAGATATTGCCAGCACCTTGCTAGGTTGTTAATTTTTATATTGTACTCATGATGAAACACATTACGCATTAGTATTTTAATTGCCACTACAATATACCATATTCTTGAAAGAGTTTTTTGTGGTTTATTTTTTGTTAATGGATAAATTTATTTTAATGTGTATGTAATGTATATCTTAATGTGCTACATGTTAGCAGTATATTCAAAGTATACAGCATCATTGGTGATTCAGTGAACTTAAACATTTTTAATTGGAGTGGCAAATAAATAATAATGCGTATTCAAGGATCTTCACTGATATTAAAAAAAAAAAAAAAGAGAGAGAAATTACATATTAAGTAATGCACTGTGAAACACAGGACAGAAAAGAAAGTGAGTAGCATTGCTTCAGATCTTCCAAAGAATCTAGATTAGGAGACATTGCCTTGTGCTTATTTACATGTCAGCCTCCAGCAGGATGCAGCTTGACCTCAGATTGACTCCAGAGTCACAAGCTGAAAGGAACGGTTATGCAACCAAGAGTGGCTAAAATTAACCATGTGAAACCCCAGAAGGCTGGGGTGAGGGTACCCAGAAGCCCTGTAACTTTAAGGAAAATATTCATTTACTTCACCAAAAGAACTGGCTTGCATTATTTCTGTGTCCATCTTTATTGTTCTTACAGACCATTATCTTTCAATTTCGTGGCATAATTTTCTATTTACCAGCTCATTTATTGCAAAATATAATATTCTCTCTGTTAGATATAAGTTGTTTAGTGAATGCCCAGGAGCCTTGCTTCAATTTAAAAAAAAAAAAAAAAAAAAAGAGAGAGAAAGAAAGAGAAGAATAAAAAGATATGAAAAATGTGTCTGTGATTTTTTTGTTGAAAGATTCAACTTTTTATTATTATATGTATTCTGCTTTACTGTTTCATCAGTGAGAAAAGAAAATTATTCAGCAGAAGAGCATGCTCAGAAACTGGTGGGAGGCCATAGATGAGAGGAGGAGCAGATCATATGTTTTCCCTTCCTGTGACGAGTGCAAAATTACCTGCAGGCAGAGGTATGGCAGAGCTATTGCTCCCCATCACTACTTAGGAAACAGGAATTTACTCCTCATAATAACCATCTTTGTCCCGAATCAAGACTGGAAATTTCTAGTAGGTATGTTGCAGGCCCATAGCATCTACTGAGAGCCCCTGTGTGGACTTCAGGATGGAGATCATTACAGGTTATTCCTCTGAAACCAGTGCTGCCATATCAATGAGTAGTTTAGGAGTAATAGCAGTTACTGATTGTCCACCAAAGAGCCCTTTCTTTTCTGAATAACCCGAGATTCATCACATGTTTATGCAGGTAATACACTTTCACAACCAGTATCTGTGGCTTCTGGACTAGGACCTGTATTTCCAGTTTTGCCCTCAGACACAGAAGTGTCCAGCATAGCTTATGACATAGGAATAGCATGGATTTATCAGAAAAATTGAAAGGCAGGGAAAAAAAAATATATTGCAAACAAAAATGCCTCTTCATGAAATCTGAGTACTATAGCATAAAGAAATAAAAATGCATTACATCAGAAAACAGTAGATCAGAATTATTATGTTAGAAAATAGGTCTAACTTTTAGATACCATTGCAGGAAGAGTAAGCAACAGGATTTAGCAGGGTTTGTTATGATTACAGACACCGTGCCTAACGTTCAGACCCAGATCTTATGCCCCAGCGTTGGCGCTGAGATCTGTCCTGAGCACCCTGAAGCTTTGCTAACCTTATGAAAAGGCTGTGTAAGAGAGATAGAAAAGACAACATTAGTGCTACCTACTTCCTTTTTGTCTTGAATAACACCTCGAAAATGAGTCTTGTGTTATTTTAGTCAGATCTCCTTTACTTCTCCTTTCACGAATTTATTTGCTTTATTCTTTAGTTTCATAAAATTCAGGCTTATCAAGCCAAGTCATTATCTTTTGTACACTTCTCTGCACTGATGTCCAGAGAGCAAAAAAAAACCAAAAAACAAAAAACAGGTTCACAATAGACAGCTGCTAGTACAGATCTCAGCTGACAAAATCCATTATGTAGAAAGATGATATCTGGGTTTCTGTCAACTGACAATAAGAGCTAGAACAGATATTCTAGCTCATTTTAGCTTCCTGCCCCACCTCCCCCCCCCAAAAAAAACTAAAAAGAAAAAAAAAAAGAAAAAGGGATTAGTTAGTACTCTCAGGATCACAAACAAGTTTTTCAACCAGGATAGTAAAAACTGTGGAGAGAGGGAAGATATGTTAAAATGGAAAGCTATATTATTCACATTTTAAATATTTAACTATGATTTTGGTTTGCTGCTTTCTGTGTTTTGTTTCGGTTTTTGTACTTTTGTTTGGTTTTTGTTGTTGTTGGTTGGTGGGTATTTTTGTTGTTTTTCTTCTATTTTTGGTTTGTTGTTGTTATGGGGCTTCAGGTAATTTGGGGTTTTTTTGGCTGGTTGGTTGGGGTTTTTTTTTGAATTCTGCTTCTTTCCAACAAGCCTAAAAGATTTGTAATGGTCATTGCTTGAGAAGGCATTTAAAAAGCCTATCTCTGTAGTCAAAGCTTCATATCTCTAATATTGTAGAGTGACAGGTTAATGTAGATTGTTGTGTGAAATGCAAACACTTCCTGGAAAATGAAGATGATCCAGGGATTTTAGTAAGCTGAAATTCACAAACTCCTTGACAGCAAGACATTTGTTCTAGTGCAGGGAATTATTAATTTATTGAAGTTCTGACAGCATATTCATATTTTGTATAAAACTTGATACATCTGAAACCCAAGGATTCTGTATCTTATAAAGGCAGATTGGAAAAATTTCAATGACATACTCTACAATACAATTAGAAGATAGGGCTTAACATAAGCATATAAAGAACTTGAGCCTACTCTTTTCCTTTTCCCTGAATAATGTAGCTACAGTTAAAACTTCCCAAGCTCTCAATTCTAAGCTGCTGAGTATACATAAGAAAGAAACAAGATACTAGTTCAAAATGAAATCATAACCAGTTTTTATACTGCAAGGCAACAGATGGTAAAATCTACTTTGCACTATGAATTTCTTATTCTAGGTCAGTAGCAAACATTATTATAATGCTGTCTGTCTATAAGTGCTGCTTTCAATATCATAGCTAAAAAGGAAAGTTACCAAGACCATGATGCTGCACTAGTGTTCTCAGAAGTACTGCCTCTAAAGAGAAAACACCAGGACTTTATTTATTTTTCCTTGACTGAGATTCCTGTGTCATTTCTAGAACTAATAAAGAAGATCCAATGACATTTTTGCAGGAAAGAAAATAGTGCATTGAAGAATCTTTAGAGATATATTTTTTTGAAAACTCTTTAATTCAGACCACTTTTTTTCTCCTTGTTATTGTCCTTTCTTGGAACATCAAAATGAATCCATATTGGCATTTATGACAGATATTAGTTAACTTGAAGGGGATAATGTGACTTGATACCTCTTGTAATGAGACCCTGAAGTCAGTGATGCAGAAAATCTCTTGCAATCAAGTGTCCATATACATATGCATGCACTCAAGCCAGGCTTTTTTTTTTGTCACCAAGGAAGAGGCTGAATTATATGCCCAATTCAAAGGATGCAAGCTGTGGGAAGAGGAAGAAGAAGGATAAATTGTTATGGTTTCTTTTCCAGTTAATGCCTGTTTATGTTAAAATATCTGAGTGTAGTACAATAAATCCTACACACATTCCTGTTTAGAAAAAAAAAAATCTCAGTGAAGAATGTCATTAAAGATTAATATTAAATAGAAATTATTAGTAAGCTTTTTAATTTCCTGATCCCTTTAGGAAAACAGTCACAGACTTCTTCGAAGATAAATGTTCAAACTTCTTAATTCTTATGATTTATTTCCTACTTTTTGTTATTGTAAATGTAAAGTTTTATTCAAATACTTTTTTTTTTTTTTAATTTAGGTAGAA
>JANHGN010017581.1:0-95485 GCA_024605025.1 Megaceryle maxima | reverse complement strand
GTTGAGGATGTCCCTGCTCTCAGCAGGGGGGTTGGACTAGATGACCTCTGGAGGTCCCTTCCAACCCAGACATTTCTTGGTTTCTATGTTCTATGATTCTATGGTATCTAGGACCCAGAGTCTGGTATTTTGGAACTCATAAAACTGTGACCTGCCAAATACGAGTTCACAGTTCATTGTGGATGAGAGCTAAGAGCCTGGGACTTGAGTGTATCTTCTTTTTCTAAAGGTTTTTCAGCAGGGTGGTTGTCTCCTGTTGCCTGGTGGTTAAGACTCTTCTTGAGGAAAGACAGTTTTGAATTTCTTCATGATGAAGATGGACCCAGAAGCAAGACCCCTTCAGGAATTCAAACTAAATCCTTATCTCCCTTGTCTCAGAGCCGTTAACCAGTACCCACAATCAGAAGGAAGGTGAGGTCTCTTCTTGCCCGCCTGACTGATTGCCTTCTCTGTCCTCTTCCCTTTTGCACACAGCCTCACAGGCACTTCATGTTGAAAATCAAGGCCCATCCCAATGCAGTAATCATCAAGGCACAACCCAGAACAGTGTTCACACACTGCTTCAGAGGTGACTGGTTTTAAGCAGCAGAGTGTCTTAGTCCTGCCCACCTGAGCACACCAGAATTCCTTCAGATACATATCCAAATAGCACCGGCAAGAGTGGAGTCAGGAGAGAAAGCAAAATGGGAAAGATCATGGACAGCAGGAGGGAAAAGAGGATGTAGTTGAAGGAGAAATATATTCAGTATAGAGTTGATGCTGCCAGAGATGAAACCCTATAGAGGTCTGAGGAACCAGAAAGATGTCTGTGTGATTGCAGCTATTACCCACTTGGACCTGTCAAGGCTCAGACTTTATGTCTGATGGACATTTGTTCAGCTGCCTTCTGAACTGGTGCTGTGCAGCCTAGAGAGCAACATCAACAGAGATTTTCTCTGTCTTTACCTTCACTGACCAGCTATATCCGGTGCAGGAGGTTCCAGGCCTAGGGGAGGATCTGGCAAGAGATAGAAGCAATGGAATTTGTAGTCCCATCAGGCCCTTGATGGTTGGCACCATCCAGTTTCATGTAGCAGCCACAAGTAACATAATGTAGAGCTGGATGGGAAAAAATGTAAAGTCAAAAACCACTGTAGCCATCTGTGAGGTATTTTGATACCTGAAATTTATTACCTCAGAAATGGCTGGATGTCAATTCTAGGTGAAACAATTCCTATGTTGAGACTGTGAAGAGCTTTTATTTAATAAAATAAGGCATTAACATTGTTGTTGTTGTTATTATTATTTCTTGTTTGGCACACCTTCTAGTTTTAAAGGCCTGGAGAAACCTGACAGCTGATATGGGGATTAATGTTGTCATTTGCTATGGTTACCAGCAAACCTTTCATTAAATTCATTGCTGCAAGGTAAACTGTATTTCCACATTCACTCTGGTACTATGGCTGCAGCAAGCTGTTAAGGTAAGACTTGGGATTTGGCTGTTCAAACAGAAATGTGGGCAACTGATTCATTGTAATTTGGCTGTCATGCTATTTGGCAGTTGTGGTGGGTTTTTTCAGCACATACGGATAATGATTACTGCACAGGCAGAGAGGTTTATGATAACTTTCAGGGACCCTCAACGCAGAACTCTGGTTCTGATCCATCTCTTGTTGGTAATTCTTTCTCCTTTTGAATAACAGAAGTACATTCTTCAATCACCAGCCGTTAAATGAAATGTATGAAATTGAAACATCTACTGTGAAACTACTAGATGGAAATAAAAGGGCAACTACTTTGTAGTTATAAAATTAAGCAGCATCAATATGCCCATTTCCATTAAAATATTGCACATTAAAGGTTACAGGAAAGGCCACGATGCAGCAATAGTTTGATTTGTACCACTTTTTTCTATAGAGTATATAAGTCCTGACTTAATTTTGTCAGATGATATGCCAGCCTAGAAGAAGGTATGCAATTAAGGATGAAAAAAGCACAAATAAACAGTGCCATCTTTTGGGCACCGCTTAAACTCCACATTTATTAAATTCCAGATATTTGTAACATATCAATGCTATACAGGTATACACACACTCATCTGTGTGGCAGGTGATTTTAGGTTATTACTGTCTCTTGAGAGGCAGTGACAGCGACTCAGAGCCTGAAAGTCTCCATCCAGGTCTCTGCAGCTGACCACTTTTCTGCTGCGGCATCCCAGGCTGCTGCAGCGTGGGGTGCAGAGTGATGCCTGTTTCTGAGGCTGCTCATGGTAGATATAAATCCTATCAAGAAGCAGATGGATGACTGAGTACCCCTTGAGAATTTTTGAGTATTTAAACACAAGGAAGGTGTAAGGTTGTAAGTAAGGTGGAAACACACTGTTTTCATTTCTGTATGGGGAAAGAACAGCTTCCTGTTTTACCAACACAAAGTCCAAAAGGATTACATGTAGTATCAGACAGATAACCTCTGGGGTAGGTTTGCCAACCAAAGTTGTGTGGTCCCCCTGACTGATACAGGCTTTCCTACTGTGACCCACACTTCCATCACTGCTGGGCTTGACACAACACATTACAGCTACATGCAGAAGCTAGGCCTTAAACAAGCTCCAGCCCCATCAAAATGAGTCTGCCATACCTTAAACACCACCATCCCTGTGCCCTGGGCACTGCCTTAACACTTTCTGACTGCCACAACAAATTCCACTAGTTAGGAACAGCATGTATATATAAATTAAAAGGCAAGAACAGTTTTTCAGGTCTATTTATATATCCGATGCTCAGCTGAATAGGAGCTGGTATCTGAGAATCTGATACTACCTTGAAAAGAGAGTGGAAGTTCTACCACACTTCACTGAAAAGCGACCTGTAATAAGAGTTTATACAAGATTAAAGGCTAATTACAGGATGTTAGAAAAGTGTTTCACTTAGCAGTGATACATGCATTGAAGCAGTCATCACCTTCGCCGTGGACAACATCATGGTTGGTGGTAAGGAAGCAATCAACCCCCTGGACCATAACAAGGGATTAAGCAGTTCTTGAAACACCCAGGAACACTCTGGCCAATTAGGGACTACATAAAGAGATATGACACCAGTAATCTGCTCTCAGGTAAATGGAAAAATAATAATTTGTAGATGATTTGGGTAGCATGTACATCTTTGATCAAGGTTGCGTTTAGTCCTGAATAACATAACTTCTCTAAGACTTAATAATCAGTGATTCTGCATGAATTGAGTCCACTGTGAAGACCAGAAGGTAGAGCCCTGGAAGTTTCTTTCCTGACCTCACTCCCTGGAGACACAGCACTAAATCCCACAATGTTATGCAGGCAGTGGCATGCACTGCAGTCCTGCCTCCATCTCCATCAGAGAAAGTGTGGACAGTAAAGTAGAATATTCAAAGACAGAAAAAGTCTTAACCCCCGAAAGAGTAAATGTTGCAGTGAGGAACCACAGAAGTACAGACAGGCAGACAAAGCCTGAGATCAAGATGCAGGGGAAAAAAAATAACTTCTTTTGTGGAACAGATTTTTAAAGATGTGGAGGCTCCTAAATCTTGAGAAATCAGTGGGGGCTGGATGTCTCTCAGATTCAGCTTCACAATGCCCAGGTTTCTTTGACAGACATGTTCCTGTTCATCTCCTGTCTCTGTGCAATCCTTTTCTTCTCCTGCACAGCTCTGTGGTGGAAAGGCAGTCATACTCCATTACATTCCCAGAAAAAGACACGATTCCTTAATATGTCTCTCATGAAAGGCCTACAGAGAAACTGATATTTTGGGGAAAGGTAAATTACGCTATAAACCACCATGACTTGGACAGGGATGCAAAACTAACCCGCTGAATTCTGACATCTCCAGATTCCTGCTGAAATGATGTATCTGAGCTGTTATTTGAGTGATGCTTCTCTCTTCAGATTGGCTTTCTCCAGGTAAAAGTATCCTGCCTTGGATTTGTCTTTTTACCATCCCCAGATATGGAAACTTTCTAATATTTTCCCAAGAATACAGAGAATTTTAAAGTTTGATGTGCTCTTCTTATTTCTGTAAATTGATATGCTCTGTTCATTTACTCAGAGGAGTTTGGCAGCAGTAGCAACAGCCCAGTTGTGCATGGCACGCATTGCATATTGCAGAGCGATCAGCATACAGATACACCTACTCTGCTTACCAAGCATATAGTTTGCTGCTTTGCAAACAGTGAAAGGCTTGATTAAATTCAGGGTTTGTGTGTTTGCCAACCTGGCTTGAGGTCATAGTCGATGGAATCAAAATCTCATTAGAACTGAAGTGTACACTCAAGAATAAATCATTATCTTTTTCACCTGCAGACTCTTCACTGTCTTGCGTACATTGTTTCAGCGTGCAGAGCCTTTATGTGAAATGCTCCTCAATAATAAACACTACACCCAGTTACATTTTGGATAACAAACAGACATTGTTTGACACCGTATGGCTCAGATAAATTTGCAGGTTGTTCTCATCTATGTTATTTTTATGTCGAAGGCACAGGATCTTCAAAGGGGAGTTGCCACAATGGGCACCTGCTGCAGATTGCCTGATCAAGAAGAGGGAGCACATGATGCCTTCTTTAAACAGCTTGAAAAAAACTCCTGATCTCAGGCCCTGGTTCTCAAGGTGGGGATCTACCCACTCTAGCATCTACTAGAAGGGCAGCATGTGGGGCTCAGGCAAGCCAGGAGATTTCTGGGTTGTATGTAGGGCAATTTTTTACACAGGTACTAGACAGGACATCTAGGGAGGTTCTCTGCCAATTCAGCTGCTCATGGATAATGAAAGACTAATTAAGGATGTGATAGCTCACAGCAGCCTTGGCTGTGGGGACCATGAGGTGGTGGATCCTAAGATCCTCAGGGAAGTAAGGAAGGCAACTAGAGCAAAAATTATTATGAATTCTGGGAGGGGGGACTTCATTTTATTCAGGGCAGTAGTAGGCAGGATCCTGTGGGAGGCTGTTCAAAAAGACCAGGAAAGCTGGCTGAGCAACAGCCTCATTGCACAAGAACAGCCCACCCCAGTGTGCAAGATGGAGCACATGGCTTTAACACAGCAAGAGGCCAGCCTGGTGGCAAAGGGAAATGCCGAGTGAACTCAAATGCCAGAAGGTTATATAGGGAAGGAGAGAGCAGAACCAGGCTATCAGGAAAGAAAATAAACACATCGCCAGAGCATGCTGGAAAGAACTATGGTTGAAACTGCTGTGAAAGGAAAAAAGGAGTGAAACAGCTTGGAAACATAACTCCGACATCCTTGAGAAATTCACCCCACACAGAGCTGTTGCTTCGCAGTCAGCCTTGCACCAATAACACAGAGAGCTGGAATTATTTTAGTGGGAAAATAAAGCTCTCCTTACAAAAAGGCAATTTTCCATGAGAAAATTTTCAATTTTACTCAAAAATGTTTTGATTTTCTGTCAAATTGAACAGATAGAAGCCCAGCTGCTGAGTTGGAAAGCTCTTTCAGCTGTGTTTCATGGTGGCAAAAAGTCAAATCAACCAAAGCCTGCCAAGGGGGAAGCTAAAGGCCACATTCATCCTCTGTTTTTCAGACTGCTCATCTCTGTCATTTATGAGTGTACATCAGGGAAGGGTGACTTCCTCAGTCCTCTGCCTCACTGGCTCCTGCTCAGCTCATCTCCAACCAGCAGGGCAGGAGGAGAAGGTCAGCAGCCCCTGCTGTGGCTGCTGGAACTACGTCAACCAAGCCCTTGCTCCTATAGCTAAGGTCTGTAGAAGCCACCAGCTGATTTCACCTGGCATGCACTACCAAGACCCTTCAGGTGAGAAGCCAGAAACCTTCCCTCTGAGGTTGCTTTGGTTCTCACCATCCCTTTTGCAATTTTCACCTTTGCTTAGCATGTTTTGTTGGGGTGTTTTTAAATGCAAATGCTTTCCTTCTAAGGAACCACCATCTGCAGGCCAAAATGACCACAAGTTCCTTCTGCTGAGTCCTTCAGGCCGCATCTACACTGCTACAGAAAAGAGGCCCATGGATGAGTCTGAGGCCAAGCCCACAGATGGGCTCCCAGCCATCCTGCAGAGAGCTATGCCCTGTGCAGCACAGGGCTGTTTGGAGACAGTAGCTGCAGCAGCAGAAAACAGAGCCAGACATAGCACGCAAAACAAGGAAGCCTGTGCTCAAACTTGCTCCGTGTTTCTCTCTAATTTAACAGCACAGCCATACCCTTTGGCACAGACCAGGACCTTGATGCAAACAACCCTAAGATAGGTGCTGTTGCCTGTCCAGTGGGATCTTACAGCTTTTGCTGAGCCCTCCTTACTCCATTTGCCACTGTCATAGGTGATGTCCCCCTCTGGGCTCCTGTCTTCTGTGGAGCTCAGCAGTAGACTGTTTTCCTCAGCAACTCATCCACCTGCTCAGGGAATGGTCTGGTTGTGCTGGAACGCTTCTGTGGGGTGGCCCTCCAGAAATCTGTGATTTGCCAGTGATACCAAAGCTGTGCTCAACAGGCATAGACATGTCCACATGGATAGCTCTGGTGTGGTATCTGA
Organism: Megaceryle maxima; assembly: GCA_024605025.1. Taxonomy (NCBI): domain Eukaryota; kingdom Metazoa; phylum Chordata; class Aves; order Coraciiformes; family Cerylidae; genus Megaceryle; species Megaceryle maxima. Next base: position 88,973 of record JANHGN010017581.1, on the reverse strand, counting down.
GTCTTTTGAAAGTGTCTAAAAATGTGGTATATGACAGTTAATGCTGAACTGAAGATGAAGCCTCCAGGAGCCAAAGAGACAGACATCTCCACAAGGAGCATCCTCCCACCCTTTCCCCATCCTATTTTACATCAGATTTGGTCTCCATCTAGGGCACTTGCTGTCTCCACTGATTGGAGAACCTGGATACAGGCCTTATTTAGATGGCTGAAACTGAGGTGACTTCAATACTACGTTGGCTTCATACAGTGCTCTTTACTCTGATCTGTGTTAAAATTCACCATCTTTTAGAGGGACAACCCCAGGCCTCTTTACCTCTACAGTCTCACCCACACCTTCTCTCACATATTCTCATCTTGATTATGTCTCTACATGGAATTTAAACAATGTCTCAGAAACCTAATCCTCATATGACTGGCACTTGAAAGGCCAAAGACTACTGTGCCCTACTGATGGCAATCCATTTTACCTAGTCAGTTAATGGCAGTGCTTCTCTCACAACCATAATGTTTAAACATTTATGAAGGGATGTGATTTATCAGACAGCACAAGAACTTTCTTGGACAGATCCGTGCTGCTGTGGTTCAAGGGAATAAAAAATGGACATTTAGTTCAAAAGTTAAAATTTTCATTTGTGAAAGTGTATCTAGAAGATGCATGGAAAGGACATAGATATATATATGTGCATTTCATCATAACCCTACTGCCTAATTTACATTGACACCAGCGAATTTCAGCTCCTAGATGGAAGTTGAAAATGGCATTTTTGAGAAATAACCCACAAATAAAGTTGAGAAGAGTGTGCATGACTGCACCTTTACTAAGAGAATTAAAGTGAATAACAGCTCATCACAACTGAGCTGATTTCAAGGACTGGAAGGCAGGTGATGAATTCTAGCATGCACTGAGGTTACACCAGATAACAGCATCATTTGAAATTTTACCAGATAACCCGTTTCCTGCTTCAGATTTTTATTATGTATTTGAAACGAAGAGGAAATTCTAGGTAGTGCAGCTGCCTTGCTGTGTTATGTGACTCCAGACTGCCAAAGGCTGATTTCTGGTGCAGTTTTAGTGCTGTGGATGCTGGCTCCGAGTATGATAAGCAGCATAGGTCCTGGTTAATGCAGATACTTCCTTTGGTTCTGCAACTGAGGCCAAATCAGATACTGCAAATATCTCAGTATCTACCCATTGCTTGCTAAGAAGAAGCTGCCAACACACCATGCAAAAGAAGGTCTCAAAATCTGGGCACATAATGTTTGGGGAACTTTGTGTGTTTTGGGGTGAGAAGGAGATTGGTAGGAAATAGTCTGCTTGGGTCTTGGAGGTATTTAGATTTTGGACACAAACCAACAGAAGGAGGCAGGGTCTTCCCAAGGACAGTCACTGGATGAGTGGGGCTAACATGTCCCTACCCAGGGAAGACAGAGGGACCCTGGCAGGACACATGTTCTTTCTTAGTCATCTAAGCCAACGTGTTTGTTGTCTTGTCTGTGCTGCAAAGAGGGAAAGATTTCTAGTGCATAGATCAAAAAAACCCCCACCCACTTGTCTCATCTACTGACCCACTGTGGCAAGATTTAATCACAAAAGGATTAACCAAGTACCCCACCAGACTAGGGGCTGCACGAACAAAGAAGCAGCTTCTGTCCTTAAACCCTATACCCAAAATGGAGATTGGTGTGGGCAGGTAGGACTTAGAGCAGATAAAAACCAAGTCACCACAGCAAAGACCTCATCAGTGTCAAACGGATGAAGGGCTTCTGCAAGGTGGGAAAGGGGTTGTTGTGGGACAGAGTGAGGGAGGGGGACCGGGTATGGGTGAGAGGAGGACCTTATCTGAGCAGAGATGAAGCGATGGGGCAGCAGAGATGCCATAAGGAGCAGGATGTGAGCAAGCGGGCTGTGAGCACAGGGAGAGAAAAGGAAAGCAGCAAAAGCCCCTGGCATACTTTCTCAAGCCTGCTGGCCACAGGGTTTCCCAGGGCCCTGAGCAGAGGCAAGATGTGTGTTGCCATTCAAGTCAAAGAGAATTTAGAGTCAAAAGGGATCTCCCCCCAGCAGTCTGGGGCCAGAGGGAAGGTACTATTTGGAGAAAATGTGGCTTGGTTTTATCTCTCCCCAACAGTCATCCCAGCATTGCTCATCCTCCCTTACAGACATTAGCCTGGACACTTCTCTTTCCACACAGCAGACAGGAGGAGAAACGTTTAGTCTGGGTTTCTCTGAGCCAGTGAAGAAGGAATTTCAGTGCTCAGCTCTCAGCAAAATTAGTAGCTAAACCCTTGAGTTCAGCTTCAAAACTCCCAGCCAGATTATTCATTGTTGTTATTCTGTGCTCAGATACTTTTGGCAGGCCATATTATTTATGATCCTAAACACTGTCCCAGCTATTGTTTGCTATGACACTGAGTTAGGACACAGTGGGAATGTTAATAACCTGAAGATACCTTTTCTTACACAGAAATCAATGCTTTCAGGAATCAGCACAGAGGTGTCAAATTGTCAGAAGAGTTAGTTTTGGTCAATTGATTCCATGGACGTGGTGGGCATCTGAATCTGATTTTCCCATTATTGAGTAAAGAACTCCCTGAGTATTCTAGTTTTTGATGTATAATTTCCAAGGGCTACCTACTTGCATGGTATTGTGACCATTATTAACGATAAAATTATTTGTTGATGAATTTAGAAAATGAAGTTTTACATTTCTTCTCCGATCCCTGCAAACCCAAGTGACTTTTAAGCTTGACAGAGCAAACCTCCCCCTTCCTTATGTAATTTATAGGAATGGACCCAGAAAAGTCTGTCGAGTGCTCCTGCTTACAAAACTTTGACTCGGTAGCAGCTTAAACCACAAGCAGCATCAATGTTTGCACCACCAATTATTTTGAAAGGGAAACACATTTACATTTTCATGAAGCGGAGAAAGATAAAGTGATGTTTTATGAACTTCCTCTTGTGTGTCAAGCTGGCTTGGTTGATTTTTTGGATAGCTCTTAATCGTGTTGGGTCTTTTCCAGGAAATGATAATTTACAAGCTTTTGAAACTCATACTCCCTCTCTGCACTAGTCAGAAAGTATGACCTAGTTTAAGTTACAGTTTAAAGACGTGACCTAGTTTTACAGGTAGCCTGCACCCATTGTGCTCAGCTCAGCATTGTAGAATTTGGAAACCTTCTCTTCAGGAAAAGTGAGCTGAACTATCACTTTGAATCATTGCTACTTTTTTTATCTGGCCCCTAAAAAGTTAACAGTATTGCCTAATTTAGAAAATTCAAGGCAAAAATAAATTTAGAGGTACTTGATATCCTAGATTCAGGTCCTCAGAAATACTTTACTGCCCAGCCCCAATGATCAAAAAAGGCCGGGGTGCTCTTCTGTAAATCCCTACAAAGGATGGTTATCTGAGGGACACAGTTTAAGAGTACTTCAGTCCTGAAGACATGGTGGGGTTGCCCAGTGGTTCAGAAGATTAGGCACAATTAATGGCTGGCACTGATGACAAGGGAATAACTGGGAGAAACACAGAGGAGCATGGGGAGAGTGCAGCTGTGTGTTTTTAATTCTCATACAATCACAGAATCACAGAATGGCAGGGGCTAGAAGGGACCTCGAAAGATCATCCAGTCCAACCCCCCTGCCAGAGCAGGATCACCTAGACCAGATCACACAGGAACGCATCCAGGCAGGTTTTGAATATCTCCAGAGAAGGAGACTCCACAGCCCCCTGGGCAGCCTGTTCCAGTGTCTTGTCACCCTCACCGTGAAAATGTTCCTCCTCATGTTTACGTGGAACTTCCTACGCCTCAGCTTCCACCCATTGTCCCTTGTCCTGTCATCGGGCATCACCAAGAAGAGCCTGGCTCCATCCTCCTGGCCCTCACCCTTTATGTATTTATAAACATTGATGAGGTCACACACAATTGGTGTGTAATTATGGAGGAAAATGCTTCTTGCTTTTTTGGTCTCTCCACTTTATGTCTGAATGTTTAAGGACCTTTAAACAATGAGCAAATCTGCTGTTTTATAAAGAGTCTGGACTTATCCATGGCTTTGATGTTATCTTAGTACAGCAGTGGGCTTATTTCCTATGGGGCAGAGAGCACCAGCACGCTTTCTCTCTACATCTCTACCTGGATTAGGCAGAAGTTGCTCAGATGGGGCAGTTCTGACCATGTACAGAACCAGAAAAATCTGCATCCTCAAAAGCAAAGACAGATGGTGATGGTGGTTCCTTCTACACAGAAATGGTCTGTTGAGTTTTATGGAAGCAGTTTTCCTCTTAAGTGCTTTGATTCTATCAGAGCACATCACAGCTCTAAGCAAAGACATCAAAACCTTAGTATGTCCTAACTGCTACCATTTGCACAGATATCCATGGGGTCTCCTACTACTTTTCCAAACTTTTGACTGCATGAAATAAGCTTCTGCCTTAAACACTGGAAATAAGTGATAGCATTGTGTATTGTCATGTCCAAACAGATGAACAAGAGGAGTAATATTAGAGAGAAAAGTTTGTATTGATGAACCAAGGGAACGCTGCTGTAATCAAAATGTAATTAAAATTTTCCTCTATGTGGAAAGCTATACATGATCACATCCATCATGTCAGTGGCTTTGGAGTGATGAGCCAGACATCTAATGAATGGCTCACTTCCATATCAGAAGAAACACCAAAACATGGGGCACTGAAATGTAGAAGCAATGCAGAACTTGAGCCTTCAGAGGGACATACTGAGTTAATTTTCCTCTTAACAAAAAATGATTGCCTTACAGATATGAGTATGGGGGAGTCATGGTCATGGCTATATGTCATCTCTTTTGTGCATTAATAGGAATAGGTTAGGTGAACATGGTAGTGCAAGGGTTATATGCACCACCTAAATCTAGGTCACATCAAGAAATTCAAAGAAAACTTCTGAGTTTTCCGATACATTTTTAGCAAGTACCACATTTCCGAGTACGCAAGAGTTGATAATATGAGAAATAGCAGTATTTCATTTAGCCTGGCCTTTTTCTCACTTTAAAATTAGTGCTGTGGTGAACTTTTGGGTAAAGGTTATATAGTGTGAAACAAACATGAAGGAAGGGCTTTGGTCTAGCCCAAACTCAGCTCCTGTTTTCATAGCTGAAGCAGCACGATGCTCACTGTCACCTTCAGTCCTATTTTGTTCTCTGTGAGAAGCCGACTGGAGTGTGCTGGTCTTGATGTTCAACCCAAACTACTGACTCCAACAAAAGACTGCGATGAAAGATAGTTCATCGGTAACCATTGGGCAACATCAGCTATAATTACTTCTAGAGGAGGAGCTGGTATTAAACCCATGGTACATTCTTGGTGTTGGTCCTTATTTTAGTGGCTCTTATAGTCTGTTATTTTTTCCTCCCTCTAATGGCCAAGAGGGAGAGGAGATCCTGCCCTGGCAGCGGGAACTCGCTCCAGCAGACTCTTTGGTAACAGGCCCGTTCCCATTGTTGATTCAGACTGTCTCGTGTTGGGAACAAACCCACATTCATATACTCTTTTTTTTTTCTGTAAGAACTTAAATTACTTTTCATTGAATGTGCCTCCAGCCCATAATGGTCATAAAGGCCATCTGTGCTCCCGGGCATTTGGCTTGCAAGTGGAGGACAGCGGATGCTGACTGGGGCCTCCTCTGCTGTCTGCCTTTCAGTTTCATGAGTGTCATCGATACCTGAGCAAAACCAACACAAATAAAACAAAAAAAGCCTCCCTACCACAATGTTGGAGTTTCTGCTTGGGTCATATTTTATACACATTGCACAAGTACATTTGATAAGGCAATGTCAAAGCCTCTGGCAAGTCAGGTGTGTCATATCTCTTCTCCTTCACTACGTTATGGCCTCAAGTGTCAGGATGGAGCAACTATGAGCCCTTGTTCCTGTTCCTGGCCTGTCCCTGGATGGGTTGATGACAAGAGATGGGCCACTCTGGACAGCTGGAGGCAAAGACAGCATTTCCATCACCTATTCCTCTGCTGTTGATGCTGCCAAAATCATTTGGTATCATGCTTTTAAGATAGGCACAGAAATGCCAAAACAAGTTATAAAATTCCCTCGTGGTAGATCTCACAAGAGGTACAAAGGTAAGTTATGTCACTTATGAGCAAATATTCCACGGGCTATATTACTCTCAGTTACATGTAGACTATATATGCTGTATTTGAAATAGGTACAACTAATGGACCTTACGTAGACAAAACATTACTTGCACTGTTGCTATGTTTTAAAGCAGTTTATACTGCACAGTGACAAATTCCAGCACACACTAAAATAGCCACCTCCTAAAAAAGGCTTAAAAAGAAACTGTCTCATATAAAATTATTTATAATACTAATCTTATTGATGTCAGCAGGAAAACATCCACTGATTTCAAAGAGAAAAGTGAAGCCCTTTCTTACTCGTACAATATTAATGAAGATTAATAAAACTGAATGAATTGTAACAAGCAATTTATGTATTTAGGGGGAATTTTTCACATTCAGCAAGTCTCACAGCACAGCTGGGCCAATAGAGTTCTCAATTATCTTTTTTTATGTGAGCCGCTTTGTTTCACAATCTCACACATCAGCAAAATTCTGTGAGTGCACAGATGGCATATACCAGAGAACAAGAGCAAACTTGAGGGGGTTTGTTTTGATGTTTTGAAATAAATCATGGGAGCATTTCTATCTGGCTTGTCTTTTTGAAAAACAAAAAACAAAAAACAAAACCAACAAACAAACCCAAAACCTAAACTTTTTTAAATGTAATTTTCAGCCACGTTGAAAAAAAAAAAAAGAAAAATATCCAGATAACAATGTAGAAATAAAGTGCTACTAACCCACAGGCAGCAGAATGATGGACTGCAGTCCAACACATTTAATACTAACTCATAATATTATTCTTTATAATAAGGCTAATGAGGTTTTAATAAAATTTTCTCTTCTTAGTCATCATGGTGTAATAGAACTGTTTCATTTGAGAGAAAATGCAGATTCACTTAAGTAGTAATTCAACTATACATTTGCAGGGGACAATAGATTGTAAAATCAACAGCTGCTTTCAGGCAATAGTAAACAAATTAAAAATGTTTTGTGCTGCCAGATTAATCTCTAATTTATTACTATCAACAGTGAGAGATCAAAGAAGAAAAAGGCAGAAGCTCAGGCTTGGACCTTTGTTGGCCACATGGGTTTATTTTAGCTCTCTTGCTGGCTCTATTTCGACCTGCATGAAGGAGCCCTCTCTGTCAAGTGCCAGGGCGGGCAGCACATTTGCTCCATTTCATCCAATAAAAGCACAAATGTAGAGGGTTGCAACTTGGTAGGATCTTCTGCTTAAGAGGGAAGCTGGCTTAAGCTGCAAGTCTGTACACCACTCAGTGCCTCGTAACTCCAGCCCTCTTCCAGTTAGCGGGACAGAAATAACCTAACTATCCATTTCCAGAACGGCAGCTGTTTTTCCAGAGCAAAGATCTGGAGCCATATGAGTGATAAAACATTAAGCAGATGGACCTTGTTTTGTTTAAGCTGTGTTACTGCGTGTGATATTGTATTTCAGAAAAAATATGTAGTGACAATAACATGGCAAAATGCTGCAGATAATCGGGGAGCTGGTCACACTTCTGTGTAACACAGAAAGCACTATATTTGGGAGACATTTATACCAAAAAAATAAAAAAAAGAAAAAGAGAAAAAAAAGAGTAGACCAGCTGCAATGGTTGCTAACTATAGCAGTGTCGTTAGATGTTATTCCCAGAGGGCAAAACACATATGTACCAGTTATACTGTTTGCCATACATCAGTTCCCCAGGATGTCAGCAGGGTGTGAACAGAACCCAGGGTGGGATTAGAACAGGCACATGAACGTGTACCAGGCCAGCAATAAACTATGGACTAGCAATGAAGGTCTGCTCCATTCTATGCATTCATAGCAAACATCTGTGATGAACTGATTTTATCTCTGTCCACAGAAAGTTGTGATTCTGGCATCTGGTGGGGCTTTTTGTGACATAAAAAGGAAAAAGTCATTCCAAGCTTTTCACTCAATCCAATTACTAGGGAAGAGTACGTTAAAATCCTTCAAACAAGTGAGACATGAGATAAAAACATTTTGAACAGGAGAGAATCTGAACTTCCCAAACAGCTCTCTTCCATGTGGTCATGTTTCAGTGCTGAAAAATCCATAAACTGCTGGAAAGAGGACAGGGAGAGGTGATCCCATTTGTGAATCCTCCTCTTATGGAGTCAGGGTCACCAAAGCTGCCCACCAGGCAGCCTTACTCATACCTGGCTGTACAGGCTTAGAGACTGAAGGAGTTTGGGACCTACAGAATTAATGCATCGTGGCTATGAAGACATGATAGCACCTAAAATGTGAGTTCAGCGGTCAAACATGGATTTTGGCATCCTCTGCTAAAAGAACAACCAGGGATCTCACACGTGGGGAATGAATCAAGAACCAGAAGGTTGGAAAAATTATCACTTTGTGGCCTGCAGCACGTAAGGAGCTGAAAGCAACTGGAGTTCCTGCTTGTCTTCTGTAAGAGCCAAACATAAATTGATCGCAGTTTGGTGATGTGTGGTCTGGGGGAAAGCAACGTGTCTCACACAAGAGGGCAGGTGGTAGAAAGCACATGGCTCAAACGCTGAATGAATGGCAGGAAAATATGCCCTCCCTATACTTCATAAAATGGATTGTGAACAGATAGCAGTAATTCAAAGATACCCAGCCCCTCACCTCCACCCCAGCACAAATACTTCCTTGTAAACCCAGCCAGAAAACCCAGCGCATTCAGAGTTAAGGCTAAAAAGAGCAGGAAAAAAAGAAACATCTGACGATGGCTAGAAATCTGTGAAATCTGATTTGAACAATATTGACCTGACAGAGGTTTCTCAGCTTTTCATAACTGAGCTTTGTTTTGAGGTAGTCACAAATGATAACAGGCAAAGGCCTGGAATTGACAGGGTCTGAGCCCAGTGAATGAAAAAAAAAAAAAAACCCAGAGTGAGGAAAGACAAGAAATTGCCTGTGTATACATGTAAGAATACTTTCTGGCTTAGGTGTGAGTTTTCTCAAACCACAGCAGCAAAATGCTGCATATGGTCATGTTTGTGAAGTTCCGCTGGAGACTAATTCTGTAACAGCAAAAGTACAAGCATGTGATAATTGTTTGGAGCCCTCCGAATCTGGTACATGAAATGTAAGGGCAGTAAGGACTGCTGTGTGTCCCTGATCTGGTTCCTTACGCCCCAGCTATTTTTCTTTGTTCCTTTCCACCTCAGCCCTTGCATCAATACTTCAAAAATCTTTTTGACAAACTTAATTCTTGTTTTCCATCAAAAGACATGGCAAAGCCACCTGAAAGTGGGCCACATAATGGGAAGTGTGCCTAGATCTGACCCAGGGCTGTTGCTAACACCAGGAAAAAAAGAGCTGTAAGTCAGTGAGAGTGGAGTGAGCAGGAGACACTGGCAGCTGGAAGGAGCCAGAGAAAAGGAAGTGGGATAGACAGAAAAAGAAACACTCACTGGCTGGAAAGAGCTTGGGAAGGGGGGTGGGGGGGAGGAAGGAGTACCCAGGTGCCAAAATATGCAATCGTAACCCCATGTATGAAAATTTACTTTTTTAGAACACAGTAAGAATACACAGATGTTTACACACATGCAACTACACTGAATTCCAAATACACTATTTCCAAATAAGACTTTTTTAACTTCAGAGTTCAGCAAGTAATCATCCTCTGTCCACAAACCAAAATTATCTTTCTAAGATTATAACATAAGATTCACATGTACCTTGCTTAGCCAAGAAAGCATTACCTTCTTCTCAAGGTAACTCTCTTTGATAATTGATTAGTCTACTCTTTTCATTGTGTCCCAGTGAAGCAGTTCAATAAAGGAAGCGGGGAGAAAAGAACAGATGCTTGTAGGGGAAGAATTGGTTTTAAGAAGGTCAGTGCTAGAGCAGGTGGTTTTACTTTATTATCTTGGTGTATGTGCCCAGGCTGCCTCAAATGCCACTACTGGAGCTTTTCAATCTGTGTCTGCTTTCACATAAAGAGCAAAACCAAGCTGTACTAACAGCTCTACGTGGAGTTTCCTCATAGAATGACAGAATGCCCCGGGCTAGAAGGGACCCTCAAAGGTCATCTAGTGCAACACCCCTGCAGTGAGCAGAGACATCCTCAACTAAATCAAGCTTCTCAGAGCCTCATCAAGCTTGACCTTGAATGTCTCCAGGGATGGGGTCTCCACCATCTCCGTGGGCAACCTGTTCCAGTGCTCCACCATCCTCATAGTAAAGAGCTTCTTCCTATTGTCCAGTCTAAATCTACCCTTCTCTAGTTTAAAACCATTGCCCCTTGTCCTATTGCTACATGTCCTTGTAAACAGTCCCTCCCCAGCTTCCTTGTCAGCCCCAAGGTCTTCTTTCCTTTTAAACACATGTAAGGGTAAGAAAGGACCTTTCTATTTTGTAGAAAGAGCAGCCAGAGTGCAGTTCCTAATTATAACCTCCAGGTTAGCGTAGATAGCCCCATGAGGACTATTTTATCACATTCCTCCCACCTAGTTCATCACATAGCTGGGCAATTCACAAGCAGAGGACACAGGCAAAAAAAAAAAAAAAAAAAATAGGAGTCTGTGAAGCCCTCAGAAGCCCTCTTCTAACCTCTGGTGACTTAGGATGCATAAGTAACCAACAAGTGTCTTCACAGGGTCTCAACACAGACCACAGGTGCTGTGACATTATCTAGCACACACTCATAGCTCACAGCCACTGTCATTCAGATGATATTTAGTGCTGGTGGTTGCCCTCCTTCCTGTAACAACATACATAGGCAGAGCATTTGCTAAGGTCAACTACTAAGTGAGAAGTCTAACAACTTTCAATTCATTCAAACCCCCATCTCTACCTCCCCAGAGTGTAACAACCTCCAGAACAGATGCCTGGAGTGTACATTTTTCTCCCAGCCTGCCACTGGACATCTCTATAGTGGAAAAATGTGATTGAGTGTGCCATGTAGCTCTCAATTTCAAAAGTAAAGCCCCAGATTCTTCACTCATTTCTGGCTTTGAACAGACAACTGTTCCGTGTTAAACCTAAATGGCAAGTCCTCGTTTCCATCTACATTTCCAACCCCTGATGGTGTAACCCTAATTGGAAGTGCTGGATGCACGTTTGAAGCCAAGTCACAACTCCAAAATTTTCATTGCAATCGTCACAAAATAGTTGATTTGTACCTCCATTTTCTTGAGTGAGCTATGGCACACCCAGCCTGTGTGTTCTGAAACCTGGACAAAATGATCAAAGCTGCACAAGAATTACAGGGACATGGAAAAATACAGAAATCACAAAGTTGGTTATTTTCTTAGAAATATATTTTGTAAGAAAACAGTATTAACATTAAAAAGAAATGTTTATTATACAGTATAAAATAATTTCTTGTACTCAACTCGGTTCCTTACAAATAAACAAACAGAAAAAAAGCCTGAGGATTTGTATGAAGCCTCAATTCCTACAGATTTGAGCCTTTTGCCTTCTGTGATTCCTACTGCATTAAAGAGCATGGTTTTCCCTCATCATCTTTAGAGCACATAGATGAACACTCCTAAAACCTCCCTCATCCCTTCCCCAACAAGTTGTCCCCTGCCCAGACGTGCTCTCAACATTGTATCTGTGACTCTCCTTCATCCCCCATACCCACCACCCTCAGATTCCATCCACCTACCTCTTGTGGCCAAGCAACTATACAAGCAACAACACACGTTGCAGCTGGCTGGGAGTCTTCCCATATTAATTTGTTGGATAATATGAACAGTGGCCAGCCACTGACAAATAAAGTATAACAGCCGAGTTGTTCTCAGCTGTCTCTTCTCATAAAACTTATAAGACTATCTCTTAACACTGCCATTCATCTGCCAAATCTGGCAGAAGCATGCACAGTTTTAAAAGCTAGAAGGGGAGACAAGGACAGGCAATGCAATGACATAAGCTTCACTTTTTCAGGAAACTAAGCTAAAAAAGTCATTACTCAGTCGCAGAATTTACAACTTGCAGATTTTGTTGTAGGTAAATATGCCTGTTCAGTAACTATAAATACCCCTAATACATTTATGTGGGTTTTTTATGTACTAATGGGGGGTTTTAATGTTTTTTTTTTTTTTAGGTAATGCCAGCTTTGTAATGTCAATTACCCTCCAGGTTCGAAAGGCACCCAGTGACCAGCATTCTGGTGTAATTATTTATGACATTGGTGTGATTCCCCCCCTCTCCCAATAATACTGACATGTTTAACAGAAATCTATTAAGTTAAAAAGAACAAAGATATATATTACATTTGCTAATTGCAAACAACTTCTTTTAGCTGCAATTTTTCCCATTGGGATTAAAAAGTGCACCAGTTTAACATGTCTGTACATTAAAAACAGTTTAAAACATTAAATATACAAACAGCAAGAGATTTTAAATATTTTGTATCAAATACTATAGGACAATATAATTTACATATTATTTTTTTTTTACACAAAACATTACACCTGAAATATAACTTTAGATATTACAGAATATAAAAATACATACTTTTTGTCTAAAAAATGTCTTTGCAGGTTCTGGCACAATGTAATACTTTAAAGGCACACCTTATTTTGGCAATCTATATTTGCAATTAACTGTGCAACAATAATAAAAACAACCTGTAATTAATCTGTTAGAACTGCAAGGCCAGATGATCTCCCTTCTTGCTGGAGTAACTCTTTTAATCAGGTAAAAACTTAACTGTTAGGTGTTCTGCAACTCATTTATGCCACTGCCTGAGCTCTCCAACCCTAATCCAGCAAAGCAAGAACAGGCTTAACTAAGCATTTGAAAAGCCACATCAAATGCAATGGGATTAGTCATACTTTCATAATATTTGCCATCTCAGGGTCAGAATGATCAGCCCCAAGCAAAATTGAGCCCTAAATACAATTTGGGAGCCAAGTTCTGTTCTGTCCTATGTTTGCACCAAGACTAGTAAGGGTAGCATGGGTTAATAAGTCAGGGCAGAACTCGGAAACAGAAGTTCAATAGCATTAATTGGTCTGATTTCAGCTACACCAATGTACAAGTCATAATGACTCTTCTGAAGCCAATAGACATATGAAGTAAGACCACTGTAAGGCTGAATCAGGAGAACTACATAATTTTGCCCTTCTATGCATTTGCTGGACTCCTGCTGGAGTCAGCACAGGGCAAAAACGTGTCTTTAGAGATATATGGCTTATAATGATGCGACTCGGTTGCAAAAGATTTTCAGTTGTGTCTTCAAGTTGTTTCTGGACCACTAAAAACTCAAGCAATTTTCAGCATACTAGAGAAAGATTCAATCTAAATCCCTAACTTTAAACGCCCCAAAATAAGTTGCTTCTTGTGATGAATCCAGTAGCAATGGGTTTGATACCTGGATACTTATCATTTCACCAGATTTTAATTTAAAAAACCCTCCTACATTTACAGAATAAAAATGAAACTCTGAATTCCCTGACCAGTATTTGGTGCTTCCTCCCTTCATCAACACATCAGAGCGCCTTATTTTAAGGTTTGTCTTAATCATGTATACCATCAACTGAAGCCCTCTTTTAGTCAGGTTTCCTGAAGTTTCATGATGTCTAAAACAAATGTTGGCATAAAGGTAGTAAAAACCATCTTGATTGACAATTAGTTTTCCATCATTGAACGTCATATTTGATAAGTTTGCCTGGCCTTTGTCATGATGCCAGGATGTGAGGTTCACTTTGCGAGTTCCTGAAGGGAGGAGAAAAAACAAAACAAAACCAAGTTACTTATAAACATTTAACAAAACTCAACATTTAGAAAGTAATCTCGAGGGTTTTGGAATCAATAGGAATGACAGCTATATAGGTTTAATTATTAAACAATAATGATAAAAATTCACAGGAAATTTCCTTTTATCATCATGCAGTGACATATTTGGCTCGCTATTTATGGCTGTTCTGCCCTCCCACCCAAACATTTGAAGGATGATGGTACAAAACTCTTGTTTGGCCAATAGAGTGGTTACACTAAGCTAAGCAATCAATGCAACAAGCTCTGTATAGGAATTGCATTCCACCTAAAGCTTTATTCAAGTAATAAATACTTGAGAGGAATTTGAAAAGGAAATTTACTAATGAAAAACAGCAAATATTGTTATCAGTCTTTAAGCTGCAAATGGTTGCAAGGAATAACTAAACAAAATCTGAAAACAAGTGAAATCGAGAATTCCTCAAGAGAAACCTTCCGAAACCTTCCCATATTTTAGGTTCTTGTGCCTGTAGTGCTACAAAGAAACATTATCATCTGAAAACACCAAAAAAATGGAGAAAAAACCCCCAGTACTATTGTGCATCCTTAGTACTTACACAATAAGCTGCCTAAACTTTAGCTAGCACTTCAAGCATTCACTACATAAATCTTTTTATGCAAAAACAATGTTTGGACTTAACCCAGTGCTTGCATATACTAGAGTAAGGCTTCATAATCTGGCTTAGTCATATCCTAGATACCCAGGTTAGTGGCCCACAGCACAATCCTAATTCTTTGATAAATGCACAAATAATTACAGCTGAGCAATTGTAGCTATTTAGGAGGTAAACTCTTATTGTTTGTCCTGTATCTAGTGGAAGGTCTTAGAAAAAGAGCTTTAGGAAGACAGATGTGACTGGACACACTGCTATTTTTTAATTTTCTTTATTTCATTTATTTTATTAAATATTTTAAATAAATATTTATTTTAAAGTGTCAAGTTTCAAACTAGAAACAATGAGCTGATATTCCATGCTTGGAGAAGAACAGTCTCATTCAAGTTGTCTTAGGCTGGAGATCCACAAATTAGGAAAGAAAATTACTACAATATCCTCTGTCTCTCCATAGGCCATGTGTGTGGGAATCAAAATACACATATAACAGCTACCAAATCTAACTATCAAAAAGTACAGATTAATAGAATTAACATGTAATTGAGCATCACTGAATTCCTCCTAACAGGTACAGATAAGCCTTTTCAGCTCTGCCTGTGTGATGGTGGCCTGGTAAACAGGAAGCTGTCCCTTATCTGGTAAGGTGACTAAATGTTTTGTGAAGAGAATGAGAAGGAGCTGAGAGACTGGAGATGTTGTAAATACATCATCAGCTCACCACTAACACCAAAAGCTAATTTTGCACACAGAAGTAAAAATGTCCTTCGACCTCTGTTCCAAAAAGCATCTCCCGGATACCATCATCAAGTAGCTACACTGTGAGCTCTTGGAGGTTTCAAGCTGGTCAAGTCTCAGATGTCATTTCATTTAGATCCTACTGTTGAGGCTGTGCTAAGGGATGGCCTCACAGGAGGTCAGATAGGCACTGAGAGAGCATTTGAGTCTTCCCTCCAAACTTGGTCCACATATGACACTTTTTTGATGTCAGTGATAAGGAGCAGCCTGCAATGCCAGCCCAGATAGCACTGCTACTACAGCAAGTGTATTACAGAGGTTTACCACAGTATTTTCTGTTGAGAAGCATACCCTGAAGCACAAATCCCACAGGCCCTTACACCTCCCCCCCAGCTTCACCACCCCCTCATCTCACACCTTCTGCCTGCAAAAACAGAAGAACAGGCAACAGTGGGAGGAGAATATCCAAGCAAGGCCCACGGGCACACCCAGGGAGGACACAGCACTGTCCTGAGAAAGCCACAGAGGCCCTGACCCTTTCTGATATGGCCAAGCCATAACACTCTAACATTTATTCAGTGTAACACACTGGGCAGAACACAACAGATGAGAGTTAGCCAAGTTGCCCTCCTAACTACTAGTAATTTTCAGCAGATAGGACTAACTCCATTTGCTCCCTTCCACAGAAGTGGGGCCACATGGACACCAGAGGACCTTACACATTAGGACCTTACACGTTAGGCTCCCAGGGCATCTAAATGTCTGCTTGGAATGTTCAGTACCTTATCCTCCCAACACTGAACCAAAACAAACTATTCCCACCAAACTTTCCATGGCAAATGTCAGGGCCCAGTACCCTGTCTTCCAAGCACGTATTAAGGCATGCCCCAGAACCACCAGTGCTCACAAGCCCCAGGTATATTTGATTAGTTAAAACAATGCCTCCTGGATTCATTTGTGCAGGAAGAAGCAAGGCAAAGTAGGGACAGGAGAATTTGAGAGCTGAGTCTTCCCTAATTTCCAGAGGCAAGCAACTTTGGCATGTGAGAATACTTTTATATTAGTCCAGAACAAAAAGTTTCAGGTGTTCTTCCACAAAGACTCAAGCAAAGCACTCGCTGTCAAAGGCAGATCATAAGTAATTGCTTCCCTATGGCTCCAGTGCAGCCAGGTAGAAATTACACAAACAAGATCATACAGAAAAGCCATCTTCTTTGCAGTGCCTCAAAAAACCCTCTGAAAACCATAAATTAATTGGAAATGACACTAAAATCTTAAGTCTTGTAGCCTGGATTTACTCACCAGCAAGAGGTGCTGAGATAGGAGTACCAGAATACACCTCTGAAGGACTGAGGACAGCTAAGGAAGTTGCAGAGCTTCTTGTGCAGTGTGAAGCCTGCCAAAAATACTGCCCCAAGGAGGCTGGCCTACCTTCAGGATGGGGAGAATAGGCAAGAAATCACTGCTTGGATCAAAGGACAGGCACATCAGAGATGGGACAGGAATTTATACATATGACAAGGGAAAAGCATGCTGGTGTGCTGAGAATGACTAGCTGGCAGCACACTGGGTAGTTGCTGGGCAGATTTTAATTACCTGGCAAGTAAACTTTGTCATTGTCAGTCTTAATCAAGTAGGAATTTTGAAGAAATCCTTAGTGGGAATGCATGGCTGTCTGCTGAAGAAGATGGAAGACAGAAAGTAGGTACCACAGTCACTTGGAATGAGATGCTGAGGGGGGCTCTGGGTGACATCTGTTCGTACTGTTTTGGTGTTGAAGGGAATATGCATCATTCATCCATGGTGAGGTGAAGGAACGGGATGGATGGAAGATGACCTTACCTTTTTTGAGCAGAGGATTAGCCTAGATGACTTCTGAAGTCAAGTCCCTTCCAACTTAAATGATAATGCTCTGACTGTATTAATCAAGGCAGATTGGCATTTTGCCACAGTTCAGAGCTGCAGAAGAGGTATGCCACAGCCAGCAGCACAGCACAAAGATGCAGTGGTAGGAGTTACACCATGCAACCTTTAATGGAAGGAGCAAGCACGTTAACAACAGAAGTGCTGAGAATACACCTAGATTTGGAGGCACCAAAACAGTCAATACCCTAAAACACTGTCAGGGGAGAAAAATGGAACATGCAAGTGGCAAATCAGATGGCCATGTAGCAGAAACTCTGAAATGTAACCCAAGCCATGGGACAGTCAGAAATGCTGCAATAAAATTTACTATGGAGACATGAAAAATATAACACAAGGTAAGTCATGTTGACAGAGGAGGAAGAGGTCAGAGAGGTAATAAGATAGCCTTTCAGACATGATAGAAAGCTTTATGAAAAAAAAAAGTCTTTCTGGTAACTGAAGACAAGAAAAAATGTCTTGGATAATTGTAAGCATGAACTAAGGCTAATATAAATGAGTTTCAATAAAATTAATTAGTAAGAAGGAAGATGATGGGAGGGGAACAGAGGAGAAAGTAGCCCTGTATTGATAATTTGTTTGCATCCTGGTAGCTTGCAAGTATAAATAAAGCCCGAGAGAAGGACCAAAGTACTGTTTTCTCTGAAAAACTCTTCTGGAGGCAAAAGGCAGCTAAGCCAAACCTGGAGCTGTAAACAGCTCAGTTTACTACAGTGTTTCACTAGACAGCTAAAGGTATCAATTCACATCCCAAATTATATATTTAATATTTGTATTTATTTCTGTTTCCGATTTTCCCCTTTAAACGGTGATTAATTTCTGCAATCAACTTATACACCAAAGTTCACTGTTTTCATTTAAAACCTAGGGAGCATTTCTACTGAGCTTTGGTAAAAACCAACCAGCATGCATCCAGCTTTAACCTAAGGCAGCAAACCTAAAAAATACACACAGCAAGCCAAACCACTACAGCTTCTGCAGCCAAATGATGGGTGGGGACACCAAGATCTGGGAAGGGTTATTTTCCCCCCTCCCTCGCACTCCCTCCAACTGCAAAAGTCCATTTGAGCCTTGATATTATTGTGAACCAGGTAAAAGGAAAATGTTCCCTTACAGACACTGCTCAGTGCCCCTTCACAAAGGGTGTTCAGTGACAGACTACTGAAAATAAAATCCTGTTTCACAGTGATGAAGGCTGACTTTCTTTTTCCTGACATTGTTTATTCTGGGTCAGAGTGATGACAGTGGACAACCTTAAAATACTAACAACAGATCTGTCCTGAGTCACGGATGGCATAAAACAATTTAGTAGGGTTTCAGACATGTAGGGTCTGAAGTCAGGGGAAGAAAACAGAAATTGCCATTTGCAGTCTACAGCAACATCCAGGTAGACAGCAAATAAACCCCTAACAGAAAAAGGTGGATTTCAAAGTGTGACACTGACACGTTCCACTTCTCTAGATATACGTGGTTTGTCTCTATGATTAGCAAATGAATTTAATCCTTCCAAAGACAAAATGCTAAGACAAGCTTACTTCACAGAAGACTGCATCTTCTACTATTGACCTACGTCAGAAGCCAAAATATGACTAAAATAGAACCTTGTCAGGAGGCATTTCAGTGAATAAATCTTGTAGAAGTTCTGACTGCCATCTGACAAGCTGCTTAACCTCTCTGCTTATAAAGCTCTGGATCTTGGCAATGGCAATGCACTTGAAGGGAGAAAGAATCCTACCCCTCCAGGCAAGATGCTACCCCCTTGTGTACAGAAGTGCTTTGTCTTTAAATAGAGCAAGAGCAAGGTATTATTATGCAAGCTACTGAAACCTCAGATTTCAAGGCTCAACACAACATCCCCCTTTTGTTTGGTTATATAAAACAGAAAAGCACTGCACATAGCTTAATTAAGAAGGAGTTCAGCTCTGCAGAATGCACACATCTTCAGTGGAAGTGGTGATCAATGCCCCCTCTCATTTTAAGATCCTCTAAGCTTCAGAATAAAGTTTGGTTTACATTTTTTTTCTGTTGTTATTGTGTAAAGAATACAGAGGAAAAAAAATTTCGACTGACAGTGCCCCAGGGCAAAAGAGGAAACAGTGTTAAGCTATTGTAAAATTGTAGGAATTAATCTTTTCCTCTGGAGAGTGTTCCAAGGCAGACTCGTATCTTGCTCCCTCGTATTGTACTAGTGAGGATAAATCAAAGCCCTCCAAATATACCTGTGAGCAGAGAATAAGAATTCTGGCAAGATGAAAGAATGCCATCCTCTTACCATGGGGCAGATAAAAGTCACAGGAACAATTTTTCCCCCTGCTCAATAGTTCAGAAACATAGTGCATCCAAGTCAACACACTGACCAGAAACACTGTTGCTCAGAGCGCAACGCTACGATCTTTGATCTTCCTGCTACTGGAAGATCCTAGATGAACAAAACCAGACCCTTGTGAAGCTTTAGAATGTCTGCGCATCAGAAAGGCCCTGATAGTCTCAATGTGAAGAAGTCTATACCAGCCCTGCAATGCCATCATGAATGGAATAGGACAAAACTTTTTCAACATGCCATTTGCAGAAGGAAAACAGTTGCTCTAAATTCAGCCCCATGCTATGAGAGTGCAATGTACCCGCAGAGGGCTGGGAACTAGCAGGAAAGTTGTAATAATGAAATTGGGATGGCAGTTCTAGGTTTTCAATGCCTCAGGATGAAAGATGTGCTTCTGTTATGGCTAGTTCTTACCCTGATGGGCACCTGACATTGTGCATTCATACAAGATTCTCAGCTTCCAGATCAAACCTGGAGATAAATGCTTTGTTACCCAGTACAGACCCGATTACACTTCAGCACACAAAGGGAGTGTTGCTGTCAAGGGCTGGATAGGTGAACATAAGACATTCTTGAATTTTACAACAGAAAACAATGCATTTCTACATCTGACAACAGGACAAAAAAAACCAAAACACCTTAGGCTCAATGGAAGGGAAACATCTCCCAGCCCGCAAGATTTGTATTCCAGCCAATTTTTATGCTGGTATATCCTTGTACGTATGTGTGTATGCATGCATACGTCTGGGTGTATGTACACCTACAGCTGATGTCCTGTGAAAGTGAAGGGCTCCAGATGGGCTCTACTAGCCAAAGAAAATAAGAAACTTCAGAGAGAGCATTCAATGTCTGTCTTCATTCTTCACTTACAGACAGCACACAGAGGCTGGCCAAGCTCTCAGAGCTTCATCATGAAAACTGGTGACTTGAAACGAAGGCCATTCACCACATAAGAGACTGATAGAAGATACCAGAGGCTAAGGGGAGCTATTCTGCTAACATTACTCCTCCTGCCTCTGAAACCCTTTAACGCATCCAATTTATTCTTATTATCAAAAGCCTTTTCTGAAATCTCAGTCTGCTGCTAATATTGCTGAACTGTTTTCTTACACTTTACTGTTTAATACATTTATAGTAGCATTCAAAAGTATTCACTTAAAACTGAACTTACCAGATGGAATATTCTTATCATCAATAATCAGATGGGCAAATGGCTGCTTCTCAGGTTTGTTTCTCTTGTACAGATCCATTCCCAACGCCTCCATTGCAGCTAAAGATAAAAGAATTGCATTACCTCAGAAAGACAGGGTTAGTATTAACTGTAAAGTACTTCTTATTCATAAACCAGCACGTACCTTTTTCTGGTCTTGGTGGTGCTCTTCCCATGACACGCTGGACTTCCTAAAATGAGAAAGAGCCATTGCTTTGATGTTTCCTTGGTTTAGTAATACTGTGTATTGCAAGTACTTTGCACAACTACAATAGTCTGTGTGTGTATAAATATATATATGTATATGTAGGGATTGTTCTACCTACAGTATATTCAGATGTCTGTGATACATATTTTAACATTCACCTGATGTATAATACGAACACAGAGTTTAGCTGCCACAATCAAACTACTTCCCCCGTCCAATACCTCTGATAAAGGTGGACAGGAATGATGGTGTGTATGATTGCTACACTGTTTATTAAGTGGTGGTGACAGGACATTTACAATCTTTCCTACTTACTGCACTTGGAATATTTCTCCAAGTGTAATGGAACAGCAACTGCTAAGAATGCATCACAAAACAATGGCATTTGTGAACTAATTTAATTAGAAGAAGTCAAAAGGAAACAAAAGAGGTAGTTCTACAAAGGGACGAGTGTGTAATCACACTAACAACTATGGAAAACACACTAACAACTAATGAAAATTTAATTTGTGATAGGGTAAATGAAGAGGTAAGTGAAAATATCTACCCCTCACACTTGACCACTAACAGGGAAGGATGCAAGACTGCAAGGCTTTAAAATCACTTCTAACAAGGTATGGAAAAGCTGAAGGATTAAGGATCTTCTCCATCTATACTGGGAAAAATGGACCAGGTTCCAGAGTTTGGAAGTGTTCATTCTTCAAAACTGCAGATGAATTTATACACAAATGAAACCCATGTTATCCAAAACTTCCACGACTTTCTTCATCTCTGCTTTCTGAAACACAGGGCTAATATTCTACTGACAATTCAGAACACCTCATAACATGGAACTATCAAGAAAATGCTTAGTAAAAGGAAACATCTCACTGAAGATAGCAAATCACATCTCAGCTTTGAAACCTAAGGTTGGTCAGATCAGCAATGTTCCATTTTGCTCTCAACCACTGCGGTGTTTTACAAGTTGAACTCCTGCTTTGAAAACACATGAAGTCCTGTTTTTATGTAATTCTGCAGCCACAGTGAAATCTGTACCATCTTATCTGGTGCATTTATTACTCTCACTTTCCCCTTTCAGTAGGTATTTAAATGTTAAACCAAAATGAAAAGCCACAGCAGTATGGAAGTTGTAGTATGACTATCAAAGCGTAATACTTCAGCAGTGTTATGCTAATTTTGTAGATAAGAATCATTAAGATGCTTTCTGCAGTGAGAAGAAAAGCAGAAGCAGAAGAATCACAACTTCAAAGTAAGTAAAACTCATGTCCACCTCCCCCGTATACATTCACTTCCCCTCTCTGATCTTCCTACTTCAACACCAGTTCTAGGAGCATGAAGATGAAGCTCAATTCTAGGAGCTGCGCATCAGCCTCTAGCCACTCTTGGGCTCTTTAACTTCATCAAAAGTAGGAAGATGACAAAAAATTGCAAGTACTAAATACTGCGAGAAGTGGCAAAAGCCACTGAAGAGAATAGGACATAAGGTAAAAGAGACTCAGAGATGGACCGTACTCTCATAGATTACTGCACAACACCTACTCCCAACCCTTTCTCTACAAAGGAGAGTCCTTTGTTTTCTTGCTTTCTTAATGGAAGCTTCTCAGATGTGGAGCCTGCTTTCATTTGCTTTCCTTCTGGGGGATGTGATAATGTCCTTGCCTGAAGAGTCTACTGTTGAGATCCAAAACCAGCTGTGTACCCTTTAATCTCTTATTATCTAAACTGGTACTAAAAAAAACCAAACCAACCCATGGTTGGTAACTGCACAGCCCTTGAAATCCCTGAACTGTCCAGTGGCTATCCTCCTCTTAACCTACAATTTTTTAAGAATATAGACTTCTGCTTCTGCACATTTCCAAAGATGCTCTAGCTTGAGCAGCTGGGTACCTCACCTGAGATCTAGCAGGCTGACTCAGCTGGCATCTTCCATGCAGAAAGGCTGTGGTCCTCATGAAATGCAGTCTGAGCTGCTTTCTTCCTGTTGGTGGTGCTGTTCATCTGCAACATCACCACTTGGTAAGAATAGCTACCCAGGAAGACTTGGGTCCACAAATCTCCTGGTCTCGATGGTCTTGAACCTACTTTCCTGTTTCCTAGGAGCATCTCTCTCTGACAGGAACACTCTCCTGTACTCCTCTTGAAGCTATGCTACTACACAATTAGGAATGAAAATGTCATTACAACAAAAGGGAGATTATGTGCACTACCAAGCTGTTATCTTTAGAAACTGTACACAAAAATCACACCACTCTGTTAGTCTTACAATAATCTGCAGTTGTACACCTTTGCATCATTTGCTCACTGCCCATCAAGTCAACTCTGCTGGCCTGCTTCCCGCATTCCTACCTCCTTGATACAGTCACTGTTTAAACAACAGAAAAGCAGCCAGTCACAAAAATTGAAAATGTGTCTTCATTCATCCAAACAAATTTTAAGAGAACATTAAGAACCTGCAAGACTTTCACATTTTAAAAGCTAAAATCACGTGTGAAGTGCCTGGAAAGTTGGGAACTGTTCTTTCCTCACCCATAGCAGGCTGCAGATTTTAGTCCTTAGCATTTCAGCATCTTCAAAACAAAACCAACTCTTCCTCTTCAAGTTATATCCAGTGTGGAGGATGCAGAGACAAGACTATATTTGAACATGTGACATTTGTGAATGTTTTTTTCCTCTCCTTTTCACTTTTACAATATCTCTGTATCTACTTTGATTAGCTCTAAGTAGCCTTTTGAGACCAATCAGAAGAGAAACCCTCTGGATATTCCTGTATTGCTTCAGCTGTGATCTTAAAGCTCCTTTATGCAGTTGTTTCTTCTACTACCTGAGTGCTTTAACAGGAAGAAGTATCTGATTATCTTGCCAGAAATTCAGTAATTTGAAGAATGCTAATCAGGAAGGAAGTGAAATAGAAAGTATATTCATCAGAAGCTAGTTCAAAGATCATCACTATAACTTCTATCCAAATGAGTAGTCTATTGCCTGCAGAAGAAAAAGGCCTGTAAGTTTTGTAGGACAGAAACTGAAATTTTAATAACTTAGAGCAATCACTTGTGAAACCTTGACTTTTTCCATAACTACATGCACTTTGAATGTCTGCTAAGTATATAGCTATCTCTAAGTCCTGCCCTGGAGATCTAGAAAAGTACTTTGTTGCCACGTGGGAGACTACTTTGCCCCTGAACTCCCCAAGCTGCTAGAAACTGGGAGTATTGCCAAGAATTACTAATGAATTGACCCAAGACATGTTTGTAGTCCTTTCTACTTCAGGCTCATCACAGACTTCATAAGAACTGTGGTTAATGCATCTGGACTGCCAAAAGGCTTTTAGGGTTACATGCAAAAAAAGTTCAGCAAACAGGCTAGGAAAGTATATTATTTTGTCTGCTTGAAAGTTTATATGCAATAATGAAAATGTGCTTTCTACTGAGTAAGCTGCTCCCTAAGCAGTATTTTCATCCTGGAATATGTTAAGGAATTCACCATTAGATTTTGGCTAAGAGAAAATCTTTAACTATTATTTTATCAGGAGATAAAATAATCTAGACCTGACCTTGCAGCCCTACTACACTGGTTTTCATAAGAGTACTTTCATTTTCAGTGTCAATCCCTGCTTTAAATTTAAGCACTAGTTCTACAGGTGTGCAAAGAAAACAGAGGAGAACCAGTGCGGTAAGCTACAAGCTGTAACCAGACCATAAACCTGAGCAAAAGCAAGTTGTCTATTTTCATTTCCTGAACAGCTTGAATTGCAAAAGACAAAATATTGAAAAAAATCACAAAACATAAACGGTATTTTCAAGTGTTCCATTTCAGTCACTTAACATGCTGCCAATTCAAATAAGGATACTGGTTTTTAAAACACACACAGGTTACATTTTCCTTCAGGAAACTGATAGGAAACAGATGATAGGAAACCTCTTAAATCACACTAGCTGCCTTTCTACACATAAAGGACTAGGACAACTGGAAGCTGCACCTCTCGCCCTTTATTGTAGCAGAGCCAATGAAAGGCAGAGCTTACGGAACATGAGAAAGTGTAATTTTTACACTGTTTAAAAAACACCATTTTTTTCACTTCTGATATACCAAAAAGATGCAGATGTAGCCCCAGGCAAGCATTTTTCTGTCTTTATTTTTCTCTGCATCATCAATATATAGTGACAAAGCATCCAGAACACTGATGCAACTGATTAATACATTCTGTGCATTTAAAGAGAATACAGAGTGATTACTTTGGCAAGGCAAATTTTATTGTTCTCAATCTAACGGTCATCAGCCAAAAAAGTTATCCCTACTCACTACTTATCTTGGCCACGAACATTGCAGCATTTAACCTCCATCCAGAATGGCAGGATATGCAGCCTAAGCTAAAGCCAATGCTCTTGTTTAGTAACCAGCAGTGAATGTACCAGAATACAGGGCTTCCCATTCACTTACTGTAACCAGCTCCTTACTCTGTCATGACAGCCACAAGAACAAGCAGTCTATTACCAGCATGCATAACAGAAGTAAGTGTAGTGAGTCTCCATAGAAGTGCTGGAGGAAAGAACTAATGCTACAGAGTTAACCTTTGTGGGTTTTTTCTCCTTCAATTTTTGAAGGAGATAGCTAGAAAAAGGGGAAAGCCAAACTCCTAGATTTCTTTAAGTTTTGTTCACAAAAAGATCTGTCACTCAGGGTACTCTGTTAAAAGCAGGCCCTACATTAGCACAATTAAAGTAGTACAGAATTAAATCAAGTACAATTCACTCTGTAAAGTGTACGTGAGTTAGCTCAAATTTAATGGAGCATCCTTTATGAAAGTCCTGTGCAGAAGAGAAGTAAAGCTGTAATGGATCTGGTAAGCCAGGAAAACCAAAAACCACAGCAAACATTCAGCTGTTAAATAGCCCATAATTAGCACAAAACACTAACATGAAAATGCAAACAGATCAAAGCCAGTAACTGCAGTGATGGTGATTGCGACACATACAGCTTTGCCTTGGCTTCTTCATCAAGGCTGACTTCTTCAGCTGACATTTGTTATTTATGTTCAGGAATGAGCTGTTATTCTCAGCTGCTGGGCAAAGACTGCCCAGTTACTGTGCTATGGCAAAGTAGCTTTTCTGCCAGCGTGGGAATGGTCTGCACAGAGCAGAGAACTGGCAAAGTCACCAAAAACAAGAAAAAGGAGATACTATCCCTCACTGGGGGTTTGTTACCTCCTCTGTCTTTTAGGCAACATTTTGCTTGTTGATCATCTTGACTCAGGAGGTTCTTGTCAAAAACAGAGTCAGGAAGATTGCTTTGAATAAACTCTGGTACTGTCCTTTCTTGTGAACATCCAATGTGTTGTCAAACCTATACAAATATCAGGATACGTGACCACCACTCAGGCCTATCCAAATGTCAGAATAGCCAAACAACTGACTGCAATCACAGTTTTGTCAGTGCAACTTCAACTCTTCCTTTCTTAAAACCAAGAAACTTTAAAAAGTGGTTTAATATAGAATTGATTAACCACTACCAGGTTCATGAGCAAACACAATATGATCTTGGATATGATTTCAGGTATTGTTTGAACACCAGAAAATACTTTGTAGAACTTACCTCCAAACACAGATGTTAGAAAAATTGTAAGTTCAACATTAGCATGCAATAAAGGAACATACAGTCTGACACTTACCTTCTGCACAGCTCTTTGGAGAGCCTGTTTCATGCTTCTACATGATTCTGGCATTAACTTCGCTTCTTGATTTTCAAAGGATGTATCATGAAATTCTGTATTTTCTTGATGTCCGAAAAGTGTTCTGACACAGTGTGCATGTTCTTTGGAAATTCTAGTAGGGTCCATCTGAAACAAAAATACAAGCACAACCAAAGTTTTAAGTGTCTGTTCAAGAGGCATTAAGAGCATTTAAGTTAGGAAGAATTTTTCAGCCATCTAAAAGTTTGGCACCTAGCTAAGTTTACTGTCTAAATTTTCATTGCAGACAATGGAGAGAAAAAGCTTTCCATGTAGAGGTTTATTTCATTCAACAAGCAGGTAAGGTAGGAAAGTTAATTATGATCTGGAGCTGTCTAGCTTGTTAGCTTAAATTAGATACGCGACTTTCAAAAGTTAAAGATAAATGCCACTCTTACAGTAAAAATCAATAATCTTTAATTACATTTTTCGCCCACTCAGCACACTATGACAATTATTTTAGCAGGCAACATACACAGCCATCCTACCTGTAAAAGCTATAGTTTGTGAGATGACACACATTCTACAAAAGTAGAAGAACTTTGGGAAAGCATGTACAACATCTAGCACAGCATTTTCAAGAGGAGAAACAGAAGAAGCTAGTTATTGAAACTATTTTGTGGGCAAGAGATATTGCAGAACAGTTACCAAGTAAAACAGCACAAATTCAGAAAGACCGAAAGATGATAAAACTGCACCACAAAACACCTTTGCTTCATAAGCCAAAGACTGGTACATTTAGAATAGCTGCAAGGTATTTTTAGCAATCAGTCTTTGTGATTAATCCAGTATGCTTTTAAATTGTACATTTAGAATACTCCTGAAGTCTACCAGTTAGATAAATCGGAAGGATATTCAAAGGATTAGGATTGTGCCTTGGCAGAGTTAATTGCATAAATATTATTAAAACCATTTTACCCTCTCTTTCCATACTCCACATACTTTACACTCAAGGGGTATTAACCACTATCCTTCAGAAATGGCTTAAGACTCTCAGCAATTGTTCTCAGCTTGTGTTTATTCCAAAGAACATTTACTCCTATTTTCCTGCATGAAGTGGAAGGAACAATTTTATTGGAGAGTTACAAAAGGTAACACAGTATGTGTAATGATGATGAGAGAATGCCAAGACTTTATGGCTAGTGCCTGACCAGTGTTCAGTTTCCTTTAACATAGCACTGACCAAAACAGATCAAAAAGAAGTTTTGCAGAATACAAAACAGCCAGAGTAAATCAAACATGTTACATAATTTGTTCACATGAACATAAAATTTGATTCCCTAACCCCAAAAAAAGAAACAAGTTAACTTAAAAGTATGTTAGGATTACAGAGGTAAATTTAAGTCTACAGCAGCCAGGCAGCCATCCAACAGGCAGACACTGAAGAGAAAACATTTGTTGAACAGATGGCAACACCAAATGCTGCCTACTCCATCACCACCCTTCTGCCGAAGTCTCTACACAAGACCTGTTAGCCTGCTTCATTCAGACCAACATCAGCCCCCACGACTTGGTTTATCTGTCCAAATCCCTGCAAATCTGCAATGGAACAGGTAAGAAAAGTTTCACTTGAGAAATCAAAAGATGCCACAGCTTTGAGCAGAGGGGTCAGAATGAGCTTGAATGGCTTGGAGGCAGTAAGGTCTTCCTGCGATGATCTGACACAGTTGAATCAAAAAGGAAGTCTGTGTACAGACGTTACAGCTCTATGAATTCAGCACTAAAAACTACACTTAATGACTTATGAAGACAGCTAGTGCAGTTCAATCCCATTAACTGTTTAAGCTGATCTACACCAGTACCTCTGTGCTCTCACCTTCTTCACCACAAAATTTCATTCCTGGTTCTGAGTCTACTCTTCTAAATCAATAACCTGGGAGGAATTTTTTATGATCTAGTTTCCTGAAAGATTAACACCCTGAAACCGATTTACTCCAAGTACCAGACAAGCATCAGGCATAGGAATAAAAGAGCAAGTAGGTAGCACTAGCTTTAATGGCTGTAAAACTGCAACCTAAAAGCATCTCTCCCAGTATGTTTCGCTAGTATCCAGAACTCAGACAATCAACTCCAAACTGAAAGAAAAAAAAGGCACAAAATTTTACCAGCAGCTAAACTGCTAAAAGGCAGTTAATGCAGAATGATCTGGGTTGGAAGGTACCTCTGGAAGTCTCTAGTTCAGCCCCCTGCTTGACGCAGGGCCAACTGGTAATATAGGTCAGGTTGATTAAGGCCTTGTCCAGACAAGCTTTGTGGAATCAATGGAGACTTTCAACCTCTGGGCAAACTGTTCTACAACTTAACCACTTTTAATGTGTAAGAACGCTGGTTTTGATGTCCACCTGGTCTTGATGTCCAGCTACAGTTCTCCTTGCTGCAATTTATGACTGCGCCTCTTGATTTTGCTGTGCACTTCATCCCTACTTATCACAGTGGTCCTCTGCTGGACTCTCTCCAGTTAATATGCCTCTGGTGCTGAGAGACACAAAATAGGACCCACTCTTCCACATATACCCTCTTATTTTGGGATTGTTAGAGACCTGATGGAATTCAACAGGACCTGGATATCTAAGTTTTCTCCCCTTCACATACATCACAGGATAGAAGATAGAAAGCCACATCAAATTACTGCCAGCAGTTACTCATTTTTATCAGTAATTCTCCTTGAGAGACTATTATCCCAGTTTTGGATTTATTTAAACACACGTTTTGAAAAGTAGACAAGAAAACTGGGTTTTGCAACACAAAGATTATGAAATTTGTAAAAGCCTCAGCGTCCAGCATGACAAATCGTGTGTAGACTTAGAGCTATCACCCACCAGCAATCAGTCAAATGTGTCAGACAACACTATGCCAGAACAGTAACAGCAGATTGTACAGAAGCACTCACTCGGATTATAGTTTATCTGCTTAAGACAGAAAAACAGCATCTCTGCACCTACAGTTAAAAGATTGAAGGCTTAATGGAAACACTGTAAACGATAACTTCAGCAACCTAAAGCTGCACAGCCCATTCTGACAAATTGCAAGACTCTACAGATCTAGTGTTAGATAAGGTGAAGCTCTTATCTTGGGACTAGCTAACCTACCTGGTTGCCCTTACCTTTTTCAAAGAATACCTAGCCTGCACTGCACTCAACCATGGAAATTAGCTCACTTGTCTGAAAAGGCATTCTCAGAAATCCTGCATCTCATATCTTTACAAAGAACGTGTCATACAAAGAACTGCCATGGCTGTAAACATTACCAAGCACTGACACAAAAACTGCGAGCATGAAGTGACACACAGAAAAACTTTCAGGGATGTGTTTTAAGAACTTCTGAAGAGCCAGATGAAATACCAGAATGGTCTACAGGAAACAGCTTGCTAAATCTGTAAGGCACAGAGACATTCAGCGTGAAGTCCTAAAGATTTAATACCTGGCAGAAACATCAAGATGCGACCAAAAATATTGCAGAAAGCTTTATAACACGTTAAGTAAGCTAAATACTCTAGAAGAATTAACTTATGTAAATAGAGGAGTGTCTAGTTTGTTTTTAATTTCTCACTATGTGTATACATCCATTATGTCTGACCTTGGAATCAGATTAAATCTTTCAGTGCCCCTTGATTTTCAGCATCTCTCTTCATACTAGTTGCATCTCTGTCTGGACTCTTTTCACCTAACTCAGGGCAGCATTGTGGGCAAGACCAAATGAATTTACAGAATTAAGAACAATTTTTCTCATGTTAAAAAGATTCAGATTGGTTTTAAAAGATACAATACATTCCAGCCATCTTTGCCTATTAGATTTTGCCTCAATTATGCAAAGTTACAGTATCACAATCTGTGCTTACTTCTTACAATAAATGTTTAATGCTTATACTTGCACTTTTCATACTTAAACCAATTTCAAATGTCACTTTGCACTCCATGATCTTTCTTAACCAAGAAGGGGTTCCTCCAGCATTCCAAAAAATACTAGTGAATGACAGCAAGCTGTTTTCTGTTAGCCACTGCTCTACAATGTTCACAGAGCTTTACATGAAGTCTGAAAGGCAATTGTTTAAAAACATACTGTTATGAAAGTCAGAGTTCCACAGATGCATGAACTGATGACAAAAATCTGACTTCCAGGTCCCCATTCATCCACATGTGAACTCTTGAGTATGGTAGAACATTTAACATTTGTAAAAGCTTTTTTTTGTTGTTTGTTTGGGGTTTTTTGTTTGTTTTTTGTTGTTGTTGTTGTTGTTGTTTTGTTTTTTAATTTTCTTTTTATTTTAATGGGAAAAAAATATAATCTTGGAGTTCTAGGTTAAACTATGGGAGTTAAATATTCTGTCCCTACATTTGGATTTGAGCACTTCCAGCTTGTTCCACTGTCCTCCAGTTCAGTCACTGTTAGACCAAATTCCTGCTCTTTTGTGTTCTAAGTACATTAAGAAAATGGGCCAGAAAGAGAAGTTTAAAAGCAAAGCTTTTAGAGACTATACTTTAGCATCTACCAGGGAAAGTTAAATAAAATACTTTGCTCTCTCACCTTGTACAGTGCATGAGTCTCTATTACATGATGATCTCCAGCTGCTCTGAGTATCTAACTAAATTTTCATGGCATTTTCATTGATCATGAGCAAATATTCCTCATGAAGTATAAGCAAAATAAACATTGCACAAGATGGTCCAAAAAGAAAAGCCAGTACATCTTAATGATTTTACATTTCAGAACACTATTACGAGAATATTGGTAAAATTCTATTCTTAGCTTTTTCTTTCTTCTCAGATATACCAGCTCATTGTCTCATTTGCATTACATTGCATTATTTCTTAGCCACAAACCTGTGTTTATCCATGAAAATCTAGTGTCAGTCTTAGTTATGTGTCTTGTGAAATTCCAAATGCTCAAGCCACAGAATAAACAAAAGTAAGGAAAAACCAAAACCTCAACTATTGTTTCAGCTTATATGGTGTCATGATCCAGTCCAAATGATTTTATGCAAATACAGATAAAATGTGTATGGTAAAACTGAGTCAGAGTTTACTCAGCCTCATAGGTAGAGTTTTAAAGTGACTGTAAAACATGTAATTTCTTAACATCAGCCTATACAGATAAATATTGCTAATTCACCGTTGGCTAATTCACCAGCCAAACAAGTCAAATATTTTGATGCATAGATTCTACTATTAAGCTTCTCCTTATTTTAACAAAATACACCACAACACTGAAGTTCTGTTACTAAACTACAGATTTAGATAGCTAAAATTTGTACTGAAAAGTACAAATTGAGATAGCTCAAGACAACTAAATTTCACAGCAACCTTTTCAAAGGAAAAAGGTTGGATCATGTCCCACTAAATAAAGCGATCTGCAGGAAGGTTAAATAAGACTTAACTTCTTCAGGACCTACTATATTTTTCCATCTATCTTATTTCACAATAAGAAATTAGTGAACAAATATGGATTACCATATCTTGTTACTGTGAATTACATAGTTACTTCAAAAATATACCAATTCTACTTTGTCGTGATGGCAAAGACAATGTTTTCTCCATTAGAAATTTTTCAGGCAATGAGTTCAGTCATCTACATCTAGCTAACTCATCCCTTTTAGATGTTTCAGAAGTTCCAAGTTTACACAGGACTCCATCCAACAGCATGATTCCAAATCTACAGGAACAAGATACCGGCAAAAGAATTAAGCTGTCAAATGTAGAATTACACCTGGACTATGCAATTTAAAAAAAAAAAAAAAAAAAAAAAGCAGAAGAAAAATAGCCATTAGGGTAAGAAAGGTCCTTTTACCCTTTGTTAGGCATGTGTGAAGCACTGACATGAACCTATCCAAAAGAGTTCTTAATAAGGGAGGTGAGGGGCAGGACAAGAGAATGAAAAAATACAGTATGCATAAAGTATACTTTGATTAGTTGTTAAGATGGCAATGGCTCTCTAGCCTACTACCAATGCATAGCTCTGCATTTCTATGAGCTCTGCTTTTACAAAGATGTCTTTTCAAGTTCATGCACATCTGGAGCGGAAAACATTTCTCTGCCATGAGCCGAAGTAGGCATTAATTTATTTCACTGTCAAGCAAACAAGTAGCTTTAAGCTACTTTACAATGAGTCCCAGAAATTAAATGTCACTCTTCTTAAGCATACCGGATATGATTAACTAAGTACTGTACTGCTGTTTCGTTTTATTTTTGTAAAAATGGCAAACACAAAGCCACTGTCGGTAAGAAAATACAAACCTCTCTGCATAATAAATGACCGTCAGTGTTACTGTGTATTTGATAGTCATTCAGCTGTTTAAGCAGGTATACACTTGTGCAATATGTATTTTCAGAGCCCACTTTGTTAAGAAATCCAGTCTGCTACATCAAGTGCATCTGCCTAGAAAGTAAACTGAAACAGGTTTCCACTCCCCTCTGACTTCAAATGAACAGTACACACAACAGAAGTACCACTTCCATGAAGGCAGCAAGACCCGTATTAACAGAACTAATTAGCATCCAACAAAAAAAGCCGAGCTGAAAGCCAACACCTAGCCCCAAGAAGCAACCAGCCAGCAGCCCCCCACTTCCTCTGAGAGGGTTCAGCCGTGTGGGGTAAGAGGTGCAGCAGTGAATGAATCCAGCCAGCCGAGCCATTTCCAAGAAGCAGGCTCCTCTTCTCTCCGAAAGACTAACCGCTCATCATCTTATCTACCCCACAGCGATACCTCCCCATGTTCCTTTTTTGTGCACCGCTTCTTCTGAAGCATCCCTTGGCAGGCTTGCGGCCTGGCAGGCGAGAGGCACAGTCTCTCTCTCCAAAATGAGCTACTAAGCTGCAGCAGCCACCTCCAGCCAAAGCCCACTAACGCGCAGCCCCAGCTCCACAATGACCCTATGCCATCAGGACAAACGATCCCAAGTGGTGTTGTGCAGTGGCTTTTATTTTTTTCCTTCTTAAAGGTGTTTCTCTCGCTGATGAAACATTTATGGCAGCTGAAGACCTCAAGCACATCAAGCCTTCCTCCGGTGAACAGCTAAAAGCCGATCATTGTAAGCCAAGGCCCCACAAGACTTCAGGTGAAGGCTCATTCAGCTGCTTCCTGAGTCAGGGACCTCTCATGCCTGACCTCGTTGAGAAACCCTATACTCTAACGTGCACCCCACAGCCCGGGGCACTACCTAGAACACCTCAGGCCGAGCAGCTCCAGCAACCAGAGGACAGCACAAGCTGGGCAGGGTAGCAGAGCCCTCCAGCCAGACCCCTCCTCAAAGCTGGGCCAACTTCAGTCAGATAAAAGTGTTCTCTGACTTTTTTTGTTTTTATTAATCGCCTCAATCCCACCGACGCGAGGACTTTCCTCCCTTCTGAAAGGTGCGAAGCGGTCGCTGCCGACCTACCGAGCCTCTCCTTCTGAGCGCGGCTGCCGGCGCCCAACGCCCCCCGCGAAGGCGGGAAGGGGCCGCGCCGACCTCCTCACCCTGCCGCTGTCTCCGGGCGCCGGCAGAGGCGCCGCTTACCTGGGCTCGGAAGTAGAAGAAGAGGGCGACGCTGCAGACCACCTGCCCCAATCCCAGGAGGACGAGGGCGGCGAGGAGGGAGCGAGAGGCGGGCGGCGGGTGCGGGTGGGCCGGCAGCGGCGGTGGTGGCGGCGGCGGCGGCGGGGCACTCTCGTGGGCGGCGCCGCTGCCCAGCTCCTCGGAGCCGCGCAAGTACTTGGTGTAGTCTCGGCTGGCGCGCCGCATCGCGCCGCGGGCAGCTCCGCACCGCACGGCTCGGCTCCGCTCGGACAGCTCCACAGGCGGCCAGCGGCTCCGCCGGGCTCCCCAACCTCGGCAAACAACCCCCGCCGCCCCGGCCGGGCACCTCTTATAAACTGGGCGGCCAATCAGCCCCAGGCGACGCGCCTCTGCCACCCTCCCCGCCGCCGCCACACACATCACCACCGCCCCCTGCTCGCCTCCCCACCCCGCGCAGAGACCTGCCCGCGGCGGGAGGATCGGGCCGGGCCGGGCCCGCCTCTGCCCCCGGAGCCCCGGCCTCCGCTGCCGGGCGGGTCGCCCGGGTATCGCGGTTAGGGCTGCTCCTCCTCGCGGTGGGAAACTCTTCGCCTCCCCTCCACCATGAGTGAACAAAGTACAGGCAGCCGAGCCTCGGCCGCCTCCACAGGGCCACCGTCACAGGTCCCCTCCTCACCCTTGCCCCCTCTCAGTTTTGCAATGCACCAGCGTAGCCCTGGCAGCCAAGGCCTGTCTGAGCCACTGGTCACATCTGGAGGGTCCGTTTCCCCCAAGTTCCGGGGTAGCTGGAAGAGACACACATCCCAGGTGGGCCCTTTTGGTCATTCCCTGGCTCCCTTGGTGGGTCCAGGTCCTCAGGGGACCAGAGGCCTGTCAACCCTTCCATGTCTTAACTCACTCCTCACTTAGGCTAAAATGAGCACAAATAAACGCCGTTGACTTGTGCTGTCCGAAACAGGCCACACAGCTCAGAATCTGTGGTAAAGAAATCTGTGGTAAAGAAATGGCAGAAAGCTGTTCTGTAAACTGGCTGCTGCTGAAACCAGATCACAGTCTCCTCATTGCCTCGCCATGCAGCCAGTCTGCTACAGAGGCATTTCTAAATGCTTGGTTAGGAACAGCACCTTCCTGCCCTCCCCATGCCTCTGCTTGCATTCAATATTGAAACCTCTTTCTTATAATGTCATGCTTCAGTTTGTAGGCCCTTTCTTTCTCATGATCCTCTGGGGGTCCTTTTTAGGTCAAAGCTTCCCTTCATACACTGGTTCATTTAGTGTTTGTCTGTAGTCTTTCCTGCCTCCACATAGTCTTTCCTTCCTCTGGACTTCTGCTCATCAGTTTATCTATACTTTTGGAGATTTGAAGATGTGACCATGTCTTCAGTAGATCCATCTTATGTGCCTGACTAGACCACTTTGTGGAAAGCCGTCTCCTATGAAAGTGATTGTTGCAAAGGCCATGTGCATATATTAGGTCTGCAGCCCTGTAAAAATCAGTGAGGAAATGGTCCACATGCAGTAGCAAGTGAATTGAAGTCCAGCTCAGGCTTTGAAGAACATGACACAGGAATGACACAGTTCCATGTAGGTCATTCTGACTGTAGAAAAACAGTCTAATTTTCAACACTGGATACATGACAGAATGTCCTGTTTAGGTCTGCCTAAGCTAAAAAACAGAGAAACTTTACCTCCCAAAGAGGATGACTGAACCAGATATGATTATGTACTCCAACAAATTAAAGGAAACTGTCTGAAATACAACAAACCACCACACAAGAAATTACTATCAAAATAAACTGATATAATTTAACACTGGACCCAAGTAGTGCAGTAACAATTACTTCACCATCAATGAGACGCATCTGAGAAATGATTCGGAGAACACCTACTTCCCAACATCACCCCTCAGGAAGTCATGGAGCCATACCCCAACCATGGACGGCTACCCCTATCTCTTCTTTCCAAGTGCTTATATTTATGCTCATAAACATCGGTAGCATTGTGGTCACTACAGAATTGGAGGAATTGTTTGTCTAAATGTGTCTCAACTTTTCTGAAAACAAAATGAAGGGAAACTAGGTATCATGCCCTGTAAAATATCTGTGAAAATAATATCACATCATACAAGCTGGACACCCCTGAATTAATTTTATGTCAGTCTACAATAACAATTTTTTCAGAGGAGGAATAAGAGTGAAATATTTTTTCTTTGAAAGATGCAACTGTATTTTTTGAGAGTCTACATAGTTTTTAAAATTTGGTCACCAATTAGTTATTGACAGGGGAGAAGTTAGGTTAACATCAGTGATGCTAGCAAGTGATTTTTGATGCTTTCATATGAGATGGATCTCAAGAAACAACTCTGCTCTTTTCACCTTGGACCTCAAACTTCTTCCTAATGAACAAGGAAAAAAATGTGTAAACTCTTTTGCCACCTTAAGACTTTAATGTGGCCTATATTTTTACAGAAGAAAACCCAAGAAGGCTTTCACTGAAGAGCTATAAGGATCTACAGACACCACCTTTAAACATATTGTTATAGATGAAAGCAGCTTTTTCCAGGGGAAAAAAAAAAAAAAAAAAAGAAAAAAAAGAAAAAAAACACTTTCTCCAGGATCACTGCTTCATAAACTATCCTCTTACTGGCATCATCTTTCATATTATCATC
Source organism: Megaceryle maxima (assembly GCA_024605025.1). Classification (NCBI taxonomy): domain Eukaryota; kingdom Metazoa; phylum Chordata; class Aves; order Coraciiformes; family Cerylidae; genus Megaceryle; species Megaceryle maxima. The sequence goes on along the minus strand of JANHGN010017581.1, from coordinate 52,227 downwards.
ACTATGTCACACCAGGAAAGCATTATGCCTGATCTGCTCGTGTAAGAGATACCAGCCTTCTAACTGGCACTTTCTATATATCAAGCCCATCTATTTAATCTTCATCCACAGCAATTTCATCCTCATTAAATCACAGATGCAACTAAAAGCACTCAGGTACTTGTATCCAAACACCAGGATATCAGGCTCTTTAGGAGTCACTTCAATAAAAAGACTTTGACCTTCCCACCAAACCAACATGGGTTCTTAGGATACGTTAGGATACATAGATGATATCTGTACTGAAAACTTGGATTCCCTCATTGATTTCTACCACAAATTCAGCAACCAGAATTGCCCATCAAGCTATCTCTGTAAAACTTACATCAGCATCAACTTTCTAGACACCAAGGTCAACATAAAAAATAGCAACCTTCAAACTACCATATGCAGAAAATCCACAGACCAACACACCTCCTTCCACAAACCATCAGCTATCCAAAACACACTAGAAAAACTGATATACAACCAGACCACAGACATCACCTCATTTGCTCTGAGGAGAACATGACACGCCCTCACAAAGCTACAGATGATACTCATCCGACAGTGACACTCCTCTAGGACCACATATTTGAAGAAGCCACCTAAACCTTGTACAAACTTACTACAATACAGAGAGAAAATCCCCTACTGGGTAACATGTGCCACAATATGCAAGAAATGTATACTGGAAAATATTAACAAGTTGCAACGTATGTTGGAAGAAAATCATACCTTGCAATGATTTTTCCTAGCAACGCCCCTCCTTCCCTTCAAACAATATTTGTCATCTTTAGGGCCATTGTGGAAAGCAAATTTCCAGCTGACCAGCATATACTGGCTAGAACCAGATAGCTTGAGAAAATATCTAAATCTGACACAACCATCATGATAAACACCCACTACACTAGAACCACCACAATCCACAGATCCTACACAACTCCATTCTGGAATGTCATAGGCATCACACAATGCATTCACTGCTCTTAAGGAACTTTGAGGGTGAAACCAAGCAACCACCATGTGCTACCTAATTAAGAAAGAACAGTGACACCCAGTTACCAGTTGGAAAATTGTATTCCCAAAACATCTACCCCGCCTGTAAACTTGCAGTCCTGACAAGCAAGATCAAAGATGCGCCAGAGAACCAAAATGTGTAAGTCTGTCAAATACCAGACACCATATCAGATGGGACAGACCTCTGAGTTTCCCAGCATCTCAAGTCTTGCTGGTATCTGATGGGAATTACTATTTCTTCTGATCATTTAGCTTCTGTTGCCTCTTACACTCTGAGCAGGGTCAGGATCACCCTCTGCTCCCAAAATAGCAGACACTTTTATCTCAAATATCTGATTGATTAAAATAGATCAGTGCAATTTAGAGCAATTAACTACAATTACCTTCATATTCTATGTTTTGGACCCAAAGAGTAGTTCATCTACCTGAAAAAATGAATCTGCTTTATCCAATTGCATCTGTTTGCCTAATAAAAGATACCCTTTTCATAAAAAATATGGCTTTCTTTGTGTGAGGACTAATGACATAAGTAACAGTTCCTGTGAACAAAGTCTCGGCTGCATAATGTGAGCTCTTGGCCCCTGAGGAGAAAACAGCTCTTTGCTATTGTCTACAAAATATTTAGGGTGCAGGAGACGATTGCGAATAAGCTAGTTGTTGTGATAAGATTGCACGACTGCTAAGATTTTTTCATCATTTTGCTTTGAAGCAAAACAGGAAACAGTGTTTACATAAAAGGCTGTGTTGAAAGAAGGTTCTCATTGCAAAGTCAACTCTCATTACAAAGTTGAAAGATCTTGAAAAATCTGAAAATGTCAAAGAGCAGCAAGTCTGCAGGTCAAAGCAATATATTAGGGGAAAAAAACCCCAACACATTCCTTTTTTTTTTAATTTTTGTATATTCTCCCTCAAAATAGGGAGAATCCCTAAAAATTCTTCTCCTGACATACACTTAAAGTGAGGCAGCACTTATTAACTCATTCCATTTCAGTAAAACAATAAGTGCATCCATCCAACTGCACCATTTTTTTAACAAGCATTGTTAAAAAAATGTTAGATTCCTCCATGGGCACGATTTTATTCTGTGGAGAGATGTTCATAACTAACTTCTCTGCTACTACTATTGGTTGGAATATTGTTGGCAGAATTATTTCATCCGCAAAAGGTTGTTTTGGACCTGGCACAAATATTTAATTGAGATGTATCAGTTTTGAGCATGGTTTGGACAGTAAGGTTTCCAAGGAAGAGAGAGACTCTTTAAGGGATGTAAAATGAATCCTGTACTGAAACTCTGGGACATTTTGGTGCAAGTATTGAAAATATGCAGTGAGGTGTTTTCCGTGCATGTTAGGAGGAAATGAAATTCTACAACCCTCAAAAATGTCATGAAAAGGACTTAACCGTATTTTTCACTTCTCCACAGGCTATACAGTGATTAATATAAGTAAATGTGTAAATGAAGGGCAAAAAAAGAAGGGCAGTAAAATACAGCCAATAACACAGAATGCCTCACTGATAACTTATGCTCTTATTTGAAATTGTTGTCTAGAAAAGGCTGGGAAATAGCACTTGATATACCAGGAAATAATTGCTGTATTTGAAAACAGTGGAAAAATGCATTAAAATGTCACTTAAATTTCCCAGTGAATTGCAATTCTGCTTCTTTCTAGTCTAGTGGGTATGACAAAGGTCAAAACAATGAAGTTGATTTTGAACTCTCAACAGAAATAATTACTGTATTAAAGTCTTTTATGCTTATGTAAAAACTCTTAAGGTAGTAGAAATAGCTTTTCTTTTTCCCTGTTCAGGAAATAAATAAATAATTAAGACCTGAAGTGAAACTGTAGGAATGTTCTTGCAGTGTTTTGGAACTGAAGTTAGCAACAGGGTGTTGGGGAAAATACTGGGCAATAAGAGAACAGTTCATGTCTGTCTACATTTGGTAAAACAAAACAAAACAACACCCTTTGCTTGTCAGTATTTAGAGTCCTCAGAGTCTGTTAAAAAGCTCCAAGAAATTGCTGAGTATATTTTTCAGGCCTTTAATAGGTTTGGGATCAGGTTTCTGCAGTCAGGTGTCCTGAATTCACCTTATATGAATTTGCACAATTTATAGCTCCATTGTCTAGACTTCACATTTGGATTACATCTCCTCAAGGCTTCTTTTGCAGAAGAGGAACTCTCTGGATATTTCTTTGTCAGATATGTTGAAATGTTTCTGAATAGAAAGGATTCCTTTAGCATCACTTGGCTGTCACAACACATCTCTTTATAGTGCCAGAGTTTCCAGTATCCTCAGCTAGATGCTGTCCCTGACTGAGTTGCAGGTGACATGCAGAGCTGTGAGACTCCTGTGCGGCCTCATGAGATGAAATCGAAGGGTAGGTGAGAGCCCATCCCAGTGCTTACAAGCCATCCCAGAGCACAGGCAGTGAAGCATTTTGGTCAGAAGAGCTTGATATTGGATAAAGTCATTCTGGTCAAACTATAAATTCCAAGTGTTTCAATTTTCTTTCTACAAATAAAACAAATCAAAAAACTATACAATACAATAAATTGATTAAATCAAAGCATTGCAGAAATAGTATTTTTTTATTAAATGGTGTTGTCAGAATTAGCTGAACATTTTCTATCTAGTTTCACTAAGCAACCTTTCCTTCTCCATGACTTTATGATTAGATACATGCAGGCTTGAGTTTTTATTAGGACCATCTGCCTAGAATTTATGATTCCAATGCAGTTAGGAGCTGTATAACTTTACCTTCTTGTGGCTGTCTGCTGAGCCACTACAATACATCCACTGCTTTCAACACCACCTAGAAATGGTGGAATTGCTCTGATGCCAAGGAAGAACCTGTTGCTGCTACTACTAATCAAATTTCCTTAAGATACATACAACTGAAAACGATTTGTTGATAACATTTGTGCCGATGGATGGTTTGCTTACACAGGGAGATAAGAAGAGCAGTTCTGAGTCAGATGGAGATCCATCTAGCTCACATTCGCCTGTGTGGGTGGCAGCTGCTGCAGAGTAGGAGTAGCCACGTCGAGCTGTGGAAAGCAGTGTGGCTAGCCCAAGCCCTACTCTTTGGAAACCAGACTGCAGTTCCCTGGGGTCTGTCCTTCACAGGAGTGGCTTTGTTAATCAGTGGAGTCTGGACCTCCAGCCACCATGCTGGAATTTCTAGGTCTGAGACTCTTGAACCGTCTGGAAAAGTGGTTCAGGCAAAAAATAAGAAAAACCCAGGATCATGCTCTAGCACCTGCAATTCATCCACAGTGACAGAGAGTAAAACAATTGTATGCTCATTCAATATCCAGGCTCTCTTGCTGCCCAAGAAACCAATAGCCACAAAATCAATAGTAAGTAAACCCAGCTAAGAGAAGAGAATAACGTTCTGATTTCAGAAGTAGAAGTGGCCAATAGTTCATGCCCAGGAAAAAAAAATACAGGGCAAGCATGTAATTAGACTTGCCAGTACACTCCAGCAGCTTGTGGCTCAGAGCTGTCCTAAGCCAGTGGTGGTATTTTTTTGTGTTTAAGACCATGTCTGAAGATGCTTGAGGATTCTGGTGATGTGTGTACATGTGATGGAGCCTCAGTAGGAGCTGAGTCTTGGATGGAGCACAGACAAGTATTTGTGACACAAAAAGAAAAGACATAACATAGCAGCAATTATAACAGAGAATATGAGTCAGAAACTGTCAGACATACCCAGGACTGCTTGTGGTGCACAAGAGGGGACACCAGGGTACCAGATGATGTAGCAAAGATTGTTTAGAGAGGACACTGAACGGGAAAGACCGGGAAACATTAAGTACTGGGTGAAGACACATAGTAACAGAGAAAAGCTGAAACACTGGAGTTCAACAACAGACTAGCTTCTTCTTAAAAAGTAACATCCCTATATATGACTGCCATTGTTAGTACTGTGATATATGAAAGGAAGTTATTGAGATAAATTAACTGTCCACTTGATGTAGACAAATCTTCAGCTTAGAACAGTGACATGGCATTCTCAGGGCATTTGGGAGGAGGAAAGAGATTCTCCTTTTGGAAAAGAAAAGGCAGTGCCTCTATTCTTCCCATTTAAGTTTTGTCAGTGCTCTCATTTAATCCCATCAAATTTGACAAGCTACTTTTTTTTTCCATTCATCTCATTGGCACCATTCACGTCAGTAGGTGCTCTCAGAGCACTGGGCTGGGCTTAGAACAGAACAGCCTTTGCGGAGGAGATGCTGGGCTCTCCCGCAGGCACAGTTTTGTCTGTTAGGTCATGGATTAGAGCACTCCACAGGATGTGGGAGACTTGCCTTCACATTCCTCATTTGCCAGTGAGATTCAAGCCCACACATATTCCAGGATCCCCAAGAAGAAATTCTGACCACATATCTGTGTGTTGGCTGAAGGATGGGCTCTCCCAGTTTGCACAGCAGTTTTATGGATTTGGAAGAGGAAGGGAACAGGAAGAAGGAGAATATGTATACATGTGGGTGGGTGGGTTTGTTCCCATAAAAAGCAAACTCTACCTTGGAGATAATATCTGTCTGGAACATCTGTTTTCATCTCTCACTTCCTTTTTTCTCCATGTGTATCACTAGTTAAAACATGGGACAAGAGCATCTGGATTCAATGAAGGAAGGCAGAGCAGCATGTCCTATTTCCCCAGAATGTAGTACAATCATCCACTCTTCTGATGTGGGAGCAAAGGCATTTGCATGAACCCACCTGTCAGAGCTGTTTCACATTTGGAATAATTAGAAGGAAAGCAAATTGGGGTTTTTAGACTTAGGATGTTCAGTGCAAAAAGAAGACGGCAAGATTTGGAGAAGGATTTAATGTAAATTATGATGTGATGTTGAATGTATATCCTGAAAGTAGGGATGCAGGACTGAGGTGTCTGTCTTTGCAGATGCCTGCCCTGATTATCAGGCACTCTCTCTCTTTCTGCCTTTTCCCTGCAACACAAGGGAACTTGCTTCTCAGTGCCAGCCCCTGAGAGTTTCATCCCAAGTACCTGCTATCAAGAATATAGACTACAGACCCAGTTCAGGACAGTGTCCGCCAGTGCTCTGACAAGGATCACATGCAGTTTTGTGTCACGGTGCTCAGCATGGCAGCCCCAGTGCTCTGCAGATGATCAAAGCCTATGGAGTAGCCAGTGTAACCTGCTGAAACACACACCCACTATTGTCTTCCTCCTTTATCACCTCATTTGATCCTGCAGTCAGTGCCACTTCATAGTTCAAGTGAAGACAATAAAAGAATTAACTGGATCAGGGAACACTTCTGTTTATTCTGCCACATTTTTGAAGATCTGGATCTTAATTACTTGTGATAAAATATTTTAATGATTCATATAAAGGCAAAATGTGAAAATAATAGTTTGCTAGTTGAGAATTTCCTACTAATTATAGTTTGAAATGTTTGCATTTTCTTTATTTACTCAAAGGCAATTATCACCAATGTGGGGAAGTTGGGTGAGACTCCAAATACTCTTGTTCCAGTTCTATTTCCATGGGGGCAGGATTAAGGGCCCTATGAGATCTCACCATCTGTCCCAGTCTGCTACCTACATTGAAGAAAGGCAATTTCAAAGTAGAAGCAGGCAGAGAAATGCTCCCAGAATATCAGAGGAGTGGAGAACTTTCAGAGGCAAGGATGAAGTATTATAATTGATAGCCATAAATATATTAGGGATATCAGAGAGAAAAAGAGCTTATTTAAACTAAAGGTCTATGGACAAATAAATTAATATAAACTGGCAAGAAATATATTTAATTAAGAAATCAGAAGAAGGCTTTTGTAGAATCACTTAGGTTGTAAAAGACGCTTGAGATCATTGAGTCCAAACATTATCCTAACACTGCCAAGTCACCACTAAATCATGTCCATAAGTGCTACCTGTCTACTAAATTCTTCCAGGGATGGTGACTCCACCACTTCACTGAGCAGGCTGTTCCAATGCTTAACAACAATTTTTAGTGAATACATTTTTAGTGAATAAAGTCTTGCAATAGCAGGGTTCTATCCCAGAAGGGCTTTTCCAGCCATTTTTCCATGCTGCCTTCTGTTTACGGATGTCAAGTGCTTTCTAATATTAAGGGGAAGATGCTGCTCTGCTTGTGCAAGGTGCATGTGCCTTGATGCACAGTGGTATTGTGTGGTTTCTATTTTAGGGGAGCAGAGTATATGGATCTATACAATAAGGCTGTGCTTCCTGTGATTTTACAAAAGTGTAATACAAAAGAATTTGTATTGGACAGAAGTTCAAGGTTTAGGCATGGTTTTCAACATGAATGGAGAGGTTTAGAGGCTAAAACTGCAATACAAGATTGCAAATTTAATCTCTGTGCAACTTTCTTAGAGACCAATCCCTATTCTGCCTGTAATAGGCAGAACCAAATCCCACAAAGAAAAGGGGAAGTTTCAAACTCTTTCAGTAAAATAGGCATTGCTGGTGGAAAGACCTCTAGGTTAATCATTTTACAAATTGGGAAGTGAATCTGGAAAGGAGCACAGGAAGAATTCTGCCCCATGCAAATGCTGTGACATTGGAGACAACATGCACTGCAGATCCTTGGACTGTATATGCAGGTGATGGTTTTATCTCCCTCTTTTACAAAGCAATGCCTTTCCCTGACAAAAAGCCAGCAGCTCAGCCAGCTTAGCACTTTTACTTATTTTTGATCTCCAGACATCTTTTAGTGAAAGAAAAACCACCTGGTCCAAGGTTCATTTTTACTTAAAAGACTCAACATTAATTAAATGGCAGTTTTTCAATCCCATCACCACACTTATGGACAGCAGAGTTCAAGAAGTTCATGAACTGGTTCCCCACAGTTATCTTGAACATGAACTCACTGTTTAGTCAATGACTTAGAAAAACAAGGCTGGACAGCTGGTCTCTCTGCTCCTTACCACAGTCTCAGGGCAGGGACAGAGGAAATTTAGAGAATATTTCCAAATACACTCTGCCAGATTATTCAAATCTACAGTATGTCTGCATAGACGTTTGGTATTATTTGCTCTAGAATTTAACATACACTATAATATGCTCCCTGTTTTATGAAGTGTGAAGGCTGACATCTGAAATTAGTGCTATTTCATAGCCCAGTATCCAATTGCTGCATCTGGCTGTGTCATGTAGTCTGGGGAAGTGCCCTACCACAAGGACTTGAGCCACAGAGGATGGTGAGACAGATGAAGCTAGATAATCTTTTTTATGTCCATGAGGGTCAGTCTTTCAACACCAAGAAGAACTAAGACAAATAAACAGAAATGGGACACGCTGTAATTAATGGCTCCAGAACACAATAAATCCAAACAGCTTCTTATTTTCAAACCATGGCTCACTTCAGACTAATATGAAAGTTTAGAGGGAAAAAAAGGTAACCTAGTAATTTCTTTCCTCTTAACTATTGAATTGGATCTTTCTGACAGAACCACTTGCAAAATAAATACACACATATACAGAGTACTTCCCATATCTAAGGTCTCTGCATATATATACACATGCATGTCTGTGCCAGTATGGCATTTGAGAGGCTTCTTCCTCTCCCAGTGTTTCCTCATCCTAAGAAAACATCAAGTCCTCACACTATAACTGTGTAAGAGCATTTCAAATATGTTGCCACGTGAATTTAGATATCCCATGCAATCTGACCCTGCTCTTTTTTTTTTTTTTTTTTTTTTTTTTTTTTGTCTTGTATTCTCTGGCAATTCAAGCTGATTTTCATTTTTAAATCCTTAAACATGAGTTTAAGGAAGAGGTGGAACAAATAGCTGCAAAGTTTATTTTCAGCACAGATTACCAGATTCATGCAGACATCACCACAGCTCTGTAATATGACAAGATTTGCCTTATGAGAAATGACAGATTAATTCAATGGGTTGAAAAACGTGATTGATTAGTACTATCCCCAGCCCCCAAACACATGCATGCACACACATACACACATATGAAAACTGTAGTCTGGACTCAGCAATCACTTCATCTTCCCGAACATGTGATTCTGAATCTTACTTTATTACATGCTGGTCACTTTTAAGTTTGTTGAGTATAATGGGTCTGATTAAAAACACACCAAAGTTGATGAAATATTTCCATTTAGAGCTAGAGACAGCCTCCTTCTCTTTTACACCCCACCTCCATCACCCGAGGCATCATCTCTCCTCCTCCTCTTTCAGCTTTGGCACCAGAGAAAGAAGGGAGGAATAGTGGGGAAGGGGGAGGAGGGATAAAGTGAAGTTCCTAGGGAAGGCTGTGTCACTTGTGCAAGCTTCATGTTCTGATGTCAGTTCAGATCAAACCTGTGATTCTGCACACTAACTGCCGTATATAAACTGCATGATTTGAAGAAAATCTTCTGGTTAAACATCACTCCCTGAGGCTGGGTCTTTGGTGGTGTGTTCTTAACAGTTGATTTTGAAGTCGTTGATCTCCTTTTATCATGAAAGTTCAGAGAGTAGCTCTCTATGCAAGGCGTTGAATCCCCTCCTCCCTCATTTGTTTTGTTGGGGTTTTTTTGTCTTTATTTCAAAGTGCTCCACTCATGTGGATTGTCAGTGTGCCAGCCCTTGTTGCAAATAGCACGCTGTCCTTCTGTGCCCTGGGCCTCCTGGTTGGTCTGGGAAATGCAGTGTGCTAGGAGTTTCTGGCCTCCTTTGGGGTTAGGTATGATGGTCTCCGTTGTGCGTAAGCAAGTGGTTTCAATCCTTAATTGCAATGGGGAAGTGGTCAGACAACATACAGTCCTGGCAGAATAATGGCAAAATGTCTTGGAGGAAAACCAGAAAATAACAAATACGTTACTTGTGAGGTGAATATGTATTTCTAACATAACCTGGAAAATGTGTAACATATAGGAAAGAAAAATACTGGGTTTTTGGTCTTTTTTTTTTTTTTTTTTTTTTGGTGCTTATTTGAAACTGGAGCATTATCTCATACTATTCCCTTATTCCTCTTTACAGAAATTAAAGAAGTGGTCTAAACATTTTCTTCTTACATCACAGTTACACAAATCCAAACACTTATTATGAAGAAATGGATGTGGGTTTTGACTATAATTACAAATTCAAAGTGAGCTGTCAGTCATCAGTAGTGAAGCACCAAGTTACAGGATTTTGCCTTGTTTTTGCCTTAGGAGAGAGAATTGCTTCATCACCGCGGAACACTAATACCTTGAACTAGACAGCTCACCTCTTCCGAAGAGACAGGAAATCTTTCACAATATCATTTTGGTAACTCACTACATCCTTCTGAGATATGTTTTACTTTACTCACTTTACAGAGGATTAAACAGAGACATGGAAAACTTAGCAGCTCTAAGTCTCTCTATAATTCAACATGACAGCTGGGAATTGCTTCCAGGAATAGTGTTTCCAGTGCTTTCTTACAATCATTTTAGTGATTCTCTTGAAAACGTGGTGGCTGGGATAAAATCCAGCTCATGCTCCCAATCTTGTTTGTGAAGCTGATTATCTGAATAAACACCAATAATCATGCACATCCCTGAAGGAAAAAAAAAAAACATGTGAGATTTTCAAAGTGAGTTACTTGGCTCACAGATCTCACTGCTGCTTTCAGACAAGGCTGCGCATAATTTACCTTCAGGCTTTTCTGTGCCTGAACTGTTGGGTTTTTTTAGAGATCTGGATGCATTCTCCTTCCTGCAGACCTCACTTTGTATCCATAATCACTTTACACTACAGATATTAAGTATAAGACATTATCAGGACATTAAGGTAAAACAGGTAATAACACTAAAGATGGTGGTGCCCAATTCTTATCTGGCACTCTTCTCTCCCACATGAATCTCCAAGTGTATTTCTAAACATATTAGCATCATTGTATCCATCTAGCAGACAGGGAAATTGAAGCATGGTCACTTGAAGGTGGTCTGGAGACCGATTCAACTCTATCAACAATCTGGGAAATAAAAGAGGTTTCCATTGCCAAATCCTGTAGACATCCCATTTGGCAGTTCTGTCTGCTGTCAGCCCGTGTAATTGAGAGCCAAGCCACTGCTACCTCAATACAATGCATCAAGAATATGTGTACAAAAATTAATAAAGCATCAAGACTCTAATTCACCCTCCAAAGGGGTACACAGCAGCTTTATCCTTGTCCCACTCCTCTCACACCTGCTTTTCTGCCTTTTACAGAGTGGAACTCATAAACGTACATGAAAAACTCTATGTCCATGAGCAGCACCACTGGTTTTAGGTGACAAGCTTTCCTGGTTATGTAATGAATCCTCTGGCTTGTTCAGTGAACATCCAGGCCTATCTTTGATTTTATGAGAGAAATGTACAAATAATAGTAACTTCTACTTCGTTCCAGTCCAAAATAAAATATCACTTGGAAGATAACCATTTAAGACTCTTTTTGATAGTTGAAATTATTCCTTTATTGTCTTAGAATATATGCACAGAAAAAGTTACAAGGGTAGTAGCTTAATTCAGCAAGACATGTATTAGCTTACATCTCCAGAAGGAGGAAAGAGATATGCCTGGGTGCAACACATCGATGTTTGAGGGATGGTGTGCTAGAGAAGTCCTTCAGTCTGCCATCTCAGCAGAGTCAGGGGATGGACATCCACAAAGCAGCAGACACAAGTTTTATTCATGTCTTAGAAACCACAGAAGCACCTGAGAGTGGTTATGTGGGAATTAGAGCTTCTCCTTCCAAATATGGTGGGATCAATAGCCCTGCCAAAGTGCATCTACACCACAGCAAATGCACACAGCATGGGCAACAAGCAGGAGGAGCTTAGAAGCTGTTGTGCTGCAGGAAAACTATGTCATAGCTGCCATCACAGAAATATGGTGAGATGACCCACGCAACTGGAGTGCTATAATGGATGGCTATAAACTCTTCAGAAGAGATAGGCAAGGAATGAGAGGCAGCGGGGTGGCTCTCTATGTTAGGGAGTGTTTTGATTGGGTTGAGTGTTTATGGGTAAGAATCAGGAGAAATCCCAATATGGCAGATATCATGGTAGGAGTCTGTTATAAACCACCCAACCAGAAGCAGATAAGATATTCTCACAATTATCTCTAGCCCTTGTTCTAGTGAGGGACTTCAACTTCCCAGATGTCTGCTGGCAATACAATACAGAAGAGGGGAAACACTTGAGGAGGTTCCTGGAGTGCCATAAAAGACAATAAAAATGTTTCTATAAATAGATTAGCAACAAAAGGAGGGCTAAGGAGAACCCATTATTGGATGCAGGGGGATGGGGACAGGGACTACATACACCATAGTGACAAAGGATGAGGAAAAAACTGAGGTACTTAACACCTTCTATGCCTCAGTCTTTAGCAGTAGGATCAGTTGTTCTTTAGATACCCAGCCATGTCAGCTGGATGACAGGGCAGGGGAGCAGAATGAAGCCCCCATAATCCAAGAGGAAAAGGCTAACAGCCTACTACACCACTTAGACACACAAAAGTCTATGGGGCTGCAGGGGATCCACCCAAGGATACTGACAGATCTGTCAGAAGTGCTCATCTAGCTACTTTCAATCATTCACCAGCATTCTTGGCTGACCAGGGAGGTTCCAGTTGACTGGAGGTTAGCAAATGTGATGCCCATTTACAAGAAAGGCCAGGAGGATTTAGGTAACTACAGGCCTGTCAGCCTTGGTACCAGGGAAGCTTATGGAGCAGATCATCCTGAGTGCCATCACAAGGCTCATACAGGACAAACAGGTGGTGAAGTCCCAGTCAACATGAGTTTATGAAAGACAGGTCCTGCTTCACTAAGCTGATCTATGACAAGGTGATCCACAAAGTGGATGAGGGAAATGCTGTGGATGTTGTCTATTTAGTAAAGCTTTTGACACTTTTTCCCACAGCATTCTCCTGGAGAAACTGGCTGATCATGGCTTGGATGGGTGTATTTTTTGCTGGGTACAAAGTCAATGTGTGGATGGCCATGCCCAAAGAGTGCTGGTGAATGATATTAAATCCAGTTGGCATCCAGTCACAAGTGGTATTCCCTAGTGCTCAGTATTGGGGTGAGTTCTGTTTAGTATCTTTATCAATGATCTGCATGAGGGGAGCAAGGGAACCCTCAGTAAGTTTGCATATGACACCAAGTTGTGTGGAAGTGTTGATCTGCTTGAGGGTAGGGAGGCTCTACAGAGGGATCTGGACAGGCTGAATTGATGAGCCAAGGCCAACAGTATGAAGTTCAACAAGGCCAAATGTCAGGTCCTGCACTTGGGTCACAACAACCCCCTGAAACTCTACAGGCTTGGGGAAGAATGACTAGAGAGATGGAGAGATGTCCAGCAGAAAAGGACCTGAGGGTGTTGGTCAACAGCCAGATGCATATGAGCCAGCAGTGTTATATTCAGAGTTATATTTCTGAAAAATACAGCATTTTTATGAAAATGAGGATTCTCCTAGAAGTAAAAAAAAAAAAAAAAAAAGGACTTGTATGTTGCAGAAGGGGAAAAAAGGAGCAGTTCTACTGAGGACACTATTTCAGTTGTTTATAATCAGAGCCCTTTTCTCTTCTCACTGAAGATCAACCAAGTACTGCACATAAAAATATCTTGGGGAAATGTCACTGCCATTTTTCAATATATTAGAATGGTTTCAGATGGCTAGAGAAAACTGCTAAGACATTTTCCACCCAAGATGACATTCAGAGCTCTGAAGCATAAGTGAAAACATCAGATTGGTTTGTACAGTTTCCATTTGCTCTTCGCTTGCTTGCAATACACCATTCTCAGTATTAAACCTCAATACCTGGGGAATTAGTTATCACAAAATGAGTAGCTCCCCATCCTGGTAACAGTCTCCCAAAGGTCGAGTGTTGTTCACTCTAAAACTATGTTAAAATTTAAGTTTCAGGTATGGTTTTTACAGGTTGTACTATATGGTCTGTATGGGTGGTTTGAATTTTGGGAGGGAAAAGGTAGATTAATTCTAAAATTAACCTGGAAGTAGTTCTGCAAGGTATAGTCAATGTATATAAACAAACAAACAAACAAAATTAATAATTTCAAACTAAAATAAAACAACCAGAAAAGAAAGAGTGGGCAATTAATACCTGATACAGTTTAATCTTCAGGGTGCAGATAATTGGTAATCCCCAGAAGACATTTCAGAAGTCTTGAAGCCAGCCAAGTTTGAAAGCTAAAAATGAAAATACCTTTGTTGCATGTTTTGCCTTCTGGTATTTGTAACCTCCTAACTATAGCTAGTTTATAGTGTCAAATGTGTGCTCTCCAACCTTTTGCTAGTCTTGAAGGTAATACTGATACTGATAATGTACAGTTCAGTTCCAATTAAAAGAAAAAAAAAAATCTGGCCAAGAATACTTAGGGTTAGATACCAAATGCCTGCTTTTTAAAAATCTTTATTTTCCATGTTAAAAATAATGGCATTTGTCATAGAAATTTTTCACTAGTATACAATATCCACCCACACATAAGAGGAAATATTACTTTCCTGAACCCCAAGTGGTAACCACATTCAAAATGCTGACAGAGAAACCTGAAGGAGCCACTCAAGACAGACATTAGCATCATGCTATATTGTTTCAGTCCTTTGTAACTCAATTTCCCCTTCTGTAATCAATCGCTTAACCTTTTACTAGATTAGTCTTATTTTCATCATTAACCTTGTCCAGTAAAAGTGAAAGCAGTGTGGCAGATGCATGTTAGTCTGTTCCCACAGTAACAGGTAATCTACTTACAGGGTAAATTTGCATAGTATCGATGAGCCTGCAACCCAGAATGTCTCACAATACAGCTGCAGGAGTCAGTTTAAAGATACCTGACAGCAGGGAGGAATTGTGTGGAGGAAAGCTTCCATTTTCCAAGCACAAGCCAGAGGGAAAAGAGAGGGTTGTGGAAAGACAGCTGATTTCCTGAACTGCCAGTGCAAAGCTTTTCTTCCGGATCTCACCTTAGACTTGCTGGTTTATAAGGCAACAAGGGGAAATCAGCTTTGTCTAGAAATAGAGCCTGCAAGCACAGACAAAGTTCCAATAATACATGGAGTCTAGGCTTTAATTTTCTGGCTCTCAGTGTGAAGTCAACACCAAGTTAGGTACCTGCAGCAGGTGTCTGTCCATCATTACCACCTTTTCTTTGTTTCTTGAGTAGGAAGTAATAGGTTGGCTTTCTTAGGTAGCAGGTAGCCTAAATCATCTCCCATTCTCTTGAACTCATAAACTATGGTAGTTGCAACAGCAAAGGCAAGTATATGAAGAAATCTGAATATGAACCAGCCTCACCAGCACCAGCTTTGAAATCCAGTTTTAGATGTGTTGCAATGAATATCAAAGAATTCAAGAGAACAGAAGTGAGAAAGGTCAAGACAGAAAAAATAAACAGGCTCATTGAGATTTTGCACAAAGCAACATCCTTGTGACTTAATCCTAAATCTGGAAGAGTATTTGGGTTTGTTTCCTCACACAGGTGGATGATGAAAGTCATTCTGCTTTTTTAGTCTTGCTCAACACTTTCTGTTATAACATTCTGATTTAGCTTCTTATCACTCAGTAGATGCTTCATTCTCCAGGTTGAAATTGTTGATGTTGGATGCCTCAATTTAAGGGTAACTTAAAACAAATAAACAAAAAAAAACAGCAAGAAAAAAAAGCAAAACACCAAAACTAGTCATAACCATTTATTTTGGATGTGGTTAGTGAGATACTAGCAACTGTCAGACAATAAGTCTTTTTTCACTACAGATGTTTCAGTATCTGGCTTAAAGGGGTTTTCCCTGCAATTATGTTAAATTGCTCAGAAACTCAGTCTCTCCCTTAGTTCAAATGGCAGAATACCATGTACTGGATCGAAATGTTCCAGTCTCTCAAATTCATGTTGCACAATGCTGCTTAGCACTGGGAATTCTATCCTTTCAGTTTCCTTTTTTAAAAGGAAGACACATAAATCTGTTAAAAGATTTCCGAGGAAGTTAGGAAACGTGCAATATGTACATACATTATGGTACTTTTTGTATCAGTCATATACAGTTTTCATCATTAGACTATTTTTTATTGTTTATGTTCTGGCAAGCCGTATTTGAAGATATAAATGTTTTGGAGAAGTTGTCAAAAGTTAGAGCTTTTTGAAGAACTGGCCAAACTCTCTCTCTAAAGCCTCACACAATTCAACACTGGCTCCCACAATGAAAGTGTGTTATGTGAGCACATGGAAGTGGGCAGAAATGTGTCCTCACCATTTTTTTAGCCCCAAACCAGTGGGGTCTTTGGGACTCAGCTGTGCACCCAGCCCATTTCATAGTGAGTTGGAAGACCCCTGAATATCTCCTGGCTGTGGACTCCTAGAGGTTCTGTTTTATCTAGCGCTCCAGGGTCTGTGGTAAACCTCTTGTGGCTATTAACCTGACGAAGATTTTGCTGTGTGGCTCTGCACAGGGTCAGGAGCATTAGCAATTCCCACTGTAGTTCTTGTGTGGCTACAGCAGCAGAGAAGTCAAGGACAACCACTGCCACTGTTTTGCAACACAGCTGGTTACAGTAGAAACTTCCACGCTTTTATGCTGTTGCCCCGTTATCTGCTTGTGTAGGTGGCAAGCTCATCAGTTTGCAAATGCACTGGAGGAGCCATTCATAGCATGCACAGAACCAAGCAAACTGGCCAATGTGTCTGACTTTATCTGCCATACACCAACATCTCCATATGCACAAGAGCCCAAAAAAAAAAAAAGAATTGTAAATGGCTGGGGCTGCATCCTTGAAACAGGACGACCATCAATCAATCAATCAATCAATCCCATCCCTAACCAGTTTACTTTTTCCCTGTAGGTAGGGATTTAGATTACCAGCAGCCAATACAACAGCATGTGCTGATCTCATGGACTGAAACCTCAGAACAAGACTCATGATCCAGCCCTGCTATGGGTCATCAAAACCCAGAGATCCAATAGATAAAAATACTTATGTGTAAAGGATTCTAAGATGGTTTCTGGTACTAATAGCAGTCTTAAAGCCAGCACCAGCTCCCATGCCAGGGGCTGAAGATACTATATGCTCTACAGGCAGTACAATTTCCATGAGCAGAAATTTGGTTTTGCAATATGAATTTTCCTAATTATCAATATAACTTTTGAAGTGTAATTCACCTTTTTCTCTCTTCCCTTCCCTTCCCTTCCCTTCCCTTCCCTTCCCTTCCCTTCCCTTCCCTTCCCTTCCCTTCCCTTCCCTTCTGCAGTTCAGTTCAGAGTCAAACATGAATTTTTTTTAGCAAATCCAGAAGGTTGCAATGATGAGTTTAAAGTTTGTTTTATTATCAGTGCTTACTTCTTTCTGTAAATGGCTGCAAGTCTTTCATTCTTTTCACATTTTCTACTACATTTTACTTAAAATCAAACAGAAGGATAGGTTATAGGCTGGACTCGATGATCTGAGAGGCCTTTTCCAGCCTCAGTAATTCTGTGATTCTGTTGCAGTTGTACCAGTTTTCCTAAAGTGCAATTTTTGCCTCATCATATATTGTCCACTAATGCTATAAGATCCCAGGAAAAAAGAGATTAATAACAAAGGAGAGCGATAGGGATAAAAGATGGAGTGGGGAAAGGAAGACAAGATTGGAGAAAGAGAGAGAGTGATGACATTTGTTTTTTTAGATGACAAACTATTGTCCTTTGAGACTACTTAATGTATTTATCTTTTAAGGGAGGAAAAAGAATTCCCACTAGATAGACTGAAAATTTGACAAAAGTCTGAGAAATAGGATCTTCTCAGGCTTTGTCTGTAGGTGGGTAAAGTCATAATAGCTCTGTTTTTCTTGGTTTTCTTTACATGAGAAAAACTGAGTAAGAATGCCTTACTATGCATAATTGTAAGGATATTCATTTCTTTGAGTCTTTTTACATTGCATCTCCATCAACTGAAAGGTCAATTTAGTTATTTTTCCCTCCCTCACATCCTATACCAAGGAAGAAAAAAAACACCAAAACATGTAGACAGGTTTTTCAGATTTCAATGAAAATAACAGATGTTACCCATCAAAATAGCTTCAACCCAGAGCAAGGATGACATAGCCACAGAGTGACTGAGATTTTCCTTCCAACAGACAGAGCTGTATCTCAGACAGCACCAGGCAAATACTCTGCTTAGAAGAAATGATTGTCATGATTTCACTGTAAAACATCCTCTGCTTTGGGACTGCAAGGAAACCTTTGATCTAACTGCATCTACCAGGTTGTTGTGCAGATGAAGGAGCATATTGACTGTGAAACTTGCTAGGCTCAGTGTTTGTTTGGCATGGTACATGCAGAAACTTTGGTTACATATTGTTTTGGTCAGATGGAGGTTTTACATTCCCTTCATATTGTCTCATCAGTGCACTGGGAAGACCACCAATATTTTGGGTGGGCTCTAGAGCAGACTTTAATTTACCAGTTTATTTAAATTCAGGGCATGAAATTGTTGTAATAAAACCACAAAAGCCAAGGAGTTTATAGGCAAAAAGCCTCTCCTTCAGTGGCTTAGATGCAGTTACAATACTAAGCAAGTAAATATGGTTTAACTGGGACTTAGTTTCTCCCCTAAACCAGTGAATAGCAAAGATTGTCACTTCACATGTGTGCCCAACTTCAGGCCAAGCATGAATGCAGTACAACAATGATCTCAAATCCAGTATATGTTCAGATTGATTCAAATTAAGCTCTCACTCAAAGGATTTCAGAGCACAACACAGAAAATATTAAGAGCTCTCTTCCTCCTTTGTGTAGAGCAGATCAGATAAGTTGGAAACAGTCATGGAATTCCATACTGACCTTAGACCATCAGCATACATCCCATAGGGCAGAGGTCAAAAGCATAAAACAGTACAGAGCAGAGAAGCTGGCTATGGGCTCATCTGCAGCATGGGCCTGTGAGGTAGTCAGAACAGCTGAGGTGTGCAGGGAGCCTGGGGTACATTTAACAGCTGCTGCACCCCATTACACCAAACCATCCATGTTGCAAAATATATTTGATAAGAACCCTTCAGCTAGAGGTTGTTAAAGACACATATTGTCTTTCCCTATGACAGTCCAATGGTCTGTAGGTTGGAAGAGAGTACAAATTGCCTAAGAGCCATAGGAGATACTAATTTTTAATAACTAAATGGGAGTAGAGCTCTATATAAAAAAAAAATCAACCTCTAATTGGAGATGCACAACATGCTTGAAATTGGATTCAAGATTATCAAGACCGAAGTGTTGCTACTTCAGGCTCTTGTGGCAATAAAAAACCCAAGACCAGTCACGAGAAAAGTCATCTGTCTGTGTTAAAAGGTGCCATCACCATTATCTTTTTTTCTCCAGCTGATGGCTTTCTCACAGATTTTGCTGTAGCCTTTAGCAAGTTCCTTGCCTTGCAGTGCACACTTTGGGTCCTGGAGGGTATCACGGTGCTGTTACTTCTGCTCCTGCGCAGGGCATCTCCCAGCAGAAGTAACATTTTAGTTCCTGAACAGCTTTTGCTAATTGAGCTCTGCACATAAGTGTTTGGTTTTAAGGGATAATGTTGTGGCTTTTTACATTGTCTGCAAGTATGCAGAGCTGCTGTGCATTACCAGGGCTTCTCAAGAGACCTGTTAACGGCTTTTTAATATTTCAACCTCTGACCTGCATGTTAATGTGCTGTTATAATTGGAAAAGTCACTCTCCCTTACTCAGCAGTTTTGCTCCATGTGTGTGTTCCAAGTCTTACTTGCTGACTTTATTGACACACATAATAAGTTTATTTCTTCTCCTCTTGCTGGATACTGTTATTACCAAGTCCCAGGCATGCAATTTTCAGTCTTGATGGGAATGCACAAGTTAGAAAATGACAAAATTTGACATTTTTTAAATGCAGGTCTGAGGCTACAAAGTTGTCAGGTAACAAAATGCAGAGTGGGAATGCATTCTTTCAATAGAAAAAATGTTGATCCAGCCCAGTAGTCCTGCCAATACAGGTTGACAAAGTGCTTTTTCACAGTCTATCTCTGGCCATAGGGACCATTTATTCCCCACCAGCATAACATCTGACCATTCCATAGTTATTTAGAACTGGATTTGATTGTTGGTTTGTTTGGTTTATTTTTTTTTTTTTTACTTTCCAGCTTTGTCCACAAAAGCCTGGACCAGAGTCCATAGAATCATAGAGTCATAGAATATCTCTAGTTGGAAAGGACCCATAAGATTCATCAAATCCAACTCCTCCTGACAGGACTACTTAGTACTAAATCATATGCCTACGAGCATCATCCAGGCACTCTTGAACTCTGTCAGGCTTGGTGCCATGACCGCTTTCCTGGGGAGCCTGTTCCAGTGACTGACTAACATGTTCTCGGTGAAGTTATTCTTTGTCCTACAATTAGACCATATTAATTTCTGCTGAAGCATATCCAAAGGTAGCAAGCTGGTTTAGAGCATTTAATTTTAACTTTAGGTTTAGGATGAGCAGTGTTGTCTTGAATAAAATAACATTTAAAAAAGGAAAGAATAGAAGACTAGTTATGAAAAGTTAGGATCACTAGGAAAAGTGGAGATTTCCTACCACTATACAGAGAATAGTAATTTGAAAACGATGAGTTCAGTTAGGTTTTAGCTATATCAGCTTCCTGAACTGTCTTGCCACATGTTCACACTCAGTCAGCACTGGAAAGGGATGGGAACGGCCATTCAAGGGCAGGGGAAAGAGAGCTGAACCACATCATCTTCAGCTTACGTGAGCTTTGGCTATTACAAAACCACAGTGTAAGAGCTATGGCGATGAGAGAAGGCTTAGAGCAAGGCACACACCTGCTTCACTGCCTCCAAGTACCTTATCTGGCCATGAATCTAGTCTGATGAATGTCATGCCTGAGCAGCGACTATTAGAGCAAGGCGCAATTTTTAAGCAATTAATTTCATGCCACGCTTAGCTGCAGTGGTAAGAACCGCAAATAACTCTCTGGGTTTCATTTCCTCCATGTGGTCATGGATTTTCCAGACAAGCTCAGCACCTTTGTCTGCAGCTCATTCAAGCAGTTCTAAAATCCCACAACGGTGATTGACATTGTGAGCTCCCTCAAAATCAGCTTCCATTTGTAGCAACCCGGATTTGATGTGTTGTTTGTAAATAGTGACTACTCCAGCTCTCTTTTTCCACACAAAAAGAGAGCAGCATAATCCCACAATGCGAAAAGACAAATACTGCAGACTGAGTCATCCTAGTACAGCATCTCTTGTAAAAATATTGCCAACATAGCCGAGTAGCCTGTGGGAGACAGCCATATTACCTTCTGACTGTACCATTTTGACGAGGATAAGGGAAAATATTCTCATGTCCTGTGGGAATGTGGATGTCTTGGTCTCAGATGCGAAGGAGTGAAATGTTAATCAGTCACTGCATTCCCTTAATGAGGAACTGCATTAACTGTGTCATTTACTATTATTGCCTGAAGGGTTGTGGAACTTTGCTACTCTCATTCAGCTCAGATCCTGCTCATAGTGAATTTTCTGTGCAAGTGCATACCTTGCCATAAGGAATAAATCTGTTGGAAAAATGATTACTAGTGGTCTTGTTAACTAGAGACATTCCCAAATGGCAACATCTGCTTCTACAAACCATGAGAAATGGAGGTACCAGCAAAAACAGTAATACCAAACTCAAAGCAGCAGGTGTTGATTTTGGAACAGTTGTCTTTTCATTTTCAGAATATGTTAATTCTCTGCCAATATTCTATAGATATGCCAGGTGACTTGACTGTCCTTTTTTTTTCTTTTTCTTTTGTGTGTGTGTAAAGTGAAACAACATGATACTTTTGAATGCAGATGACTAGAACAAGAAATATTTATAGTTAATATTAGGAAAATATGTCTAATAAAGCTTAAAACCAAGTTAAAGGTCTGGTAGGTTTTTAAAAAATGTGTTTTGTTATAGGAGCTATTTTTATTTTAACCGCTTTTGTTAGCGCAGCTAAAATAAATAGGATTAACAAATATTTTCCTTTTATTCTAAATGCACCATTTATTCTTCTCCAGCATGAAAAAATGATTTTTTAAATTATCCAAAGATACAAGGTTTGGGATCTTGATCCAGCTCCCAGGATTTCAGATCAGTGTCTGTCTACTCCTGATTCCAAAGTGTTGTGCAGTGAAGAGGAACAGCACATTTCAGTGCTCTTTCTGCATCTGTGGAAAGCTGGGATTTGCTGCAAAGCCAGGTAGGTGTCTCAACTCCTGCCTCAACCCTGCTCTGGCACTGAGCAGAGGCTGCCACAGTCAGAGAGGACATTTTCACCCTGCAGGGATTGGGATGAGGGCAGCAGGCTCTGCCTGCAAGGAAGTCTGGTTACCATGTTTTCCTGAAGATCAAAAGTGTTGGCCTCCTGTCAGATGGAAAAGGCTGGGAAAAGCTGATGGCTTTGGGGGCAGTAGGTCGTTGCCAGGTGAAGAACACCACTAAAATGCCCTGCTGACTCCAGCCCATTGACAGATAGGGACAGTTGTGAGGAGGGATGATCCTGGTGAAGGACATTTTCCCACTTCCCAATACTAAGTTTTCAGTTAAGGGAAGCTGTCATTAAGTAGCTAGATGTTTCATGTCTCTGCAAGTATCCTAAGGGCTCAGGAATACCTTGCCCTCTCCCCTTCTAGAGGGTTAGGATGCCCACACACACTTGAGCATGGCCACTCAGGGGACTCAGGTCCCTTTTGGGACCTTGTTTATTTTACTACCTTTTTTCCTCTGCACCAGACATTTCTGTCTCTACAGTACCTGTAACCATGTACAGTGTTGGTTTTTTTGCTTCTTTCATTCCTTTTTTTTTCTTTTGTTTTCTTTTATTTTTTGTTTTCTTCAAAAACACGGTCCCATTCCCTTCAGGGGAAGGTACTGTTGTCCCTTGATTGCTTCACACTGACAAAGGCATCAGATTTATTAACTGCCCAACTAACCTTGTGGTCATCCCTACATATGAGGGACTGACCCATCCTACTGAGTCTTGGGTGCACCATAGGCAAGGGATGGGCTATGGTGAAAACCACAGTTCTATAGGACAGCACAGTGTCAGTCAGGCAGGGGTGAACCTGTGTCCTTTCAGCACAAAGACAGGCAGAAGGGTTATTGGCTTCCCTGCAACTTTACCTGCCACAGAGTGTAACCTAAGACGCGGGAAACTGGGTTTGAAGCCAAGTGTTGATTTTCACGTATTGAGACCTGGGTGTCTAGGTGCCTTGATTGGGTTTTGT
The DNA here is from genome assembly GCA_024605025.1 of Megaceryle maxima. Lineage (NCBI taxonomy): Eukaryota > Metazoa > Chordata > Aves > Coraciiformes > Cerylidae > Megaceryle > Megaceryle maxima. The sequence continues at coordinate 28,988 of JANHGN010017581.1, read as the reverse complement.
TTTCTCAGCAGTTAGCTGCATCTATGAGATGATGCTCTAAACAGGGAGAATTCACACCATCTATTTTTAGATATTTAACTTGGCACGCTCCGAACCGCTCCCAAGCTGAATAATGGTGTCCTAATAGAGATGTTGTGCACTCAGAAGGAAAATTCATTAAGAAAAAAAAGAGTATCCTTAACAATACCCTAATACAGTGCTGCACTGCAGTGATGCAGGAACTCCTTACATTTACTGTATGACCAAACAAGTGGAAAGAGAAGCATAGAGGAGGCTAAACCCATCTAATTGTTATTTTACATATTGTTTGGAAAAAAGAAAGTTGCAGTTTGGGTATGTATAATTTCGGAAGCTCTAAGCTTCAAGTATAGATGAAAAATATATAACTATAAATCATAAATTGGGACAAATTCAGGTGTAATTTTCACTTTCTTTCGCTGGTCTGAAGACTAGCTGGCTAAGCAAAACAGGTCTGTATCTCCGGGTAACAAAGCAGAATTTGGCTGTTCTTCAGGGCTGTGGGTGTTCGCTGTGGGTTTTACTGACATATTCTTGGACACTTTAAGGGGAAACTATCTTAGTGTGGGATGGGCACAAAGGGTTAAGAACCCACTGCTTTTGTGTGTGATATTTTTTTCTCAATTTTATTTTTCGCTGTACAGCAAAATAGTCGTTCTGCTTTAGTTTGTTAATGAACTGAGCACTGCCATCTTGTGTTTTTCTTAGCAAGCGCAATTACTCTTTAAAAATACTTCAAAGGGCAGGAATGAAAGCTATCCATGAAGATCTTGTGGCTTACTTGCCACCTCCACTGTGATGCCTCTGTTTACATCTGTGACCTTTGGGTGTATGAACCCCAAAATGCAATGAATAAAGCTAAATTACAAATGTAATACAATTTTAAAAGCTGACCTCTCTAGCTTTGATATATATTGATATGAACCTTTCTTCCTACTTTTTTTTTTTTTTTTTGAATGGAGGTGTAATAGTATGATGTGAACTTCACAATTTGGGGCCTCTAGGTTTCTCTGCACAGTTCTGAGACCACTTTCATAGACAATGAGCTCAAAATCTAGTCATTAAAGTTCTTTGACTCATAGGCTCGTGGTGGAAGGGTGATTCTGTGAAGATATCCTGGACCTAAACCTAACAGCTCTTTCTGACAGATATTAATTGAAGGGCTGTTCTTTGAACTCTGTTTGAGGAAACAGCTATGAGACAGCATAATTTTAATCACTCCAAGGTGAAGCCAGGAGCTAGTACAGGGAGAGATGCTAATACAGCCTCCTTTTATGAAAATAATTTCAGTAAAACATAAAGGAAGGAGAAAGACTGTCAGTTTTGCAGACTCCTGCTGTCTAATGAATTTAGGGAAACACTTCAGGAGAACTGTCAACAGAAGAGAATCGAGGCATACCTACATGAGTGCTGTTAGAGAGGTCAAAGTACATCAGAGAGCATCAAGAAACCCAACCATATGTCCATATTAAAGTTTCTTTTCTCCAAGAAGCATTTGACAAAGGAAAGTAGGTGACAGTATGGCAAGAAAGAGTAGTCATGAGAACCATCTTCAGCGTATGATAATACTATGGAAGGAAGTTTAAGAGCATCCCCAGCCCACTGCAGCCACTGCTTGAAGCTGCTTGGACGAGTCCTGTGTTAGGACTGGCAAGAAACAGAGTGCCACCCAGCACCTCACCATCCCCTGGCTACTCCTCTCCACTGGCTCGGGGGACAGCTTCATCCCCAGATCACTGGAAGACAAGAAGCTGCCATAAAGCCCAACATTTCCATAGCAGTCAGATATGGGCTGACAGTAACTGAAAATTGAAAGCCACTTCTGATGGTGCTTCAGGTGATGTCTAGACCATCACAAGGCATCAAGGCCTTTGACTAAAAAAACTGCTTATTGCCCAGAGCCTAGAATAACATTTCTTGCCTCTTGACAGGAATGAAGTGTGTGTAACTTGATGACAGGAGACTCTTCTTCTGACTCAATGCCTGAGGTAAAGGCTTCATTAATCAAAGTCCCCCACTTACAGTTCTTCAATTCAAGAATCGTGTCCTCACACCTGCTCTCCACCATTTTCAGAGCTCTGCTTAGGCTTGTTGTGAATGGTACAGATCTCAAACCAGCATTATGGGTCATTTCCAAGAAGAAGACACACAGCCTTTAGCCAAAATGTAGGAAGATGGATGGAGCTCCCCATGTCCACCAAGCAGTCCTGCTCCCAAAGTATCTGGAGAAAGAGAAGATACATATGGCTGCATGGTTGAATGATATGTGTTTATATATTCTTTCTTAAATATACTGCAGGTAAATCAGCCCCTGAAATAATTCCAACAGGGCTTTGTCAGTACCACAGGGCCTGTAACATACATGTTCAATGCCTGTGGGTTTCTACTGCAATGTGAATGTGTGCAGCTGCCCACCATGTGCACATATACAGGACTGTCCAGTTTGAGATGTGCTCATTGAACAAGTTCTTGGAAGCAACCTAAAAAGTCATACTGACATGACAACAGGACGACTGCTTTTCCTCCTTTGGCCCTACAGTTCTTCCCACTGCTCCAGAAAACCTCCTTGACTGGTGAGAACAATTTACACAGTGCCCATACTGGCATATAGGTAGCAAGACATATGGACGGGGGTGGTATTTAGCATGGCAACAGACTGGTTATACAGCCATTAGTTAGTCTTGGTGCTCATTAAAGGCTTAGTTCTCCATCTGTAAAATGGGCTTCATGATAATGTGGGTATTTTTCGAAGAACATTGAAAGCCATAGCTTAGAAGTACTGCATGTGACAGCTAAACAACTATTAGCAGTCTCTTCATGGCTCTAGTCAACAAAGTGGAAATAAATTGCTTAGCTAGAAAGGATTATGAATAGTTTTATTAACATTTGCAAAGCACGTTGAGGCCCTAACATGTACAGTGGAAACAAATATTGTATAAACATGCTATTATTAAATGACCGCTTTCCTCTGGGAAATGGCATGGGAGTGGTTTTTCCATATTTGTTGTGACTCAGTGATTCCAGGTAAAACTCATTCATTTCACAAGTTAAAAAAAGAGAGTACTCTTAACTGTCAGCTCTGTCAACACATCTGAGGAGTCAAGAGCCAAGCCGTGTTTTACCTGGCTTGCTGGTTAACACCAGCAGTGGTGATGTTACAGGCTAAATGCTCCTTGACATTGCTTTCCATCCTATTTGACAGGATTTCACGTGAGGACAGGAGCACTCTGCCTGCAGATGTAAGGGCTGAGATACTGCCAGTCATTGTTTATTTAACAATGCTATTGATGACCACCGAATCCAAGAGCCTTCAGCTCTCCCTCCCCGTTCATTGCTGTTTTAACAGAATTTGTACATTTTAAAACTCTTAAGCATTTTTATTATGATTATTAATAACGGCAGCAATGTCTAAATTCACATTGAGAATAGGTTGGTTGGGTAAGAAGTGCTGTTTGCACAGTCACTCTAAAGAATGCATTTTTAGGTATTTAATTACACAATTACTATTTGTCAAATACCAAAAACTATTCATCTTCTCGCTGCCCTAACAACCCATCAAAACGCCGCTTCTTTTTCAGCCTGACTTCTAACCACCGGCATTTAGCACAGATAATTACGCCTCTTCAAATGTAAAGTGGTTAAGTTTTGTAAAGCATGATGCGTGAAGCAGTTTCACCAGCTGTTTTCCCGAGTCTGAATTTCTGAGCTAGACTGATACACTGTGATCTCAATGCATCTGGTGGTTTCGTGAAAAGCATCGGGAGGGGGAAAACATTGTTGTATTGTATTTCTACTGTGTTTGGATTATGGCCCGTGTGGGCTCCAACACCCTCAGAAGCAAGCTGAAGCTGGCCTTGTGGCCATCAACACTGCCCTGAATATGGCTTATGGAAAAGTTCAATTTAGTTTTACACTTGCAATAACATTATGCCTTGCATGTTATCTTTTGTTAGCTGAAGAGCATATGTTTTGACTTTTCCCATCAACGTAGGAGCAATGTCTTGTATTTGAAGTCATGACACGGAAAAGGAATAACAAAGTCAAGGCTTTCTTTCCAAACTGCACCTACACAACATTTTTATAAGCTTTTTTGTTAATTTGCATAATTTCTTTTTGCTATTTTTCAATAAATTAATTTTGCTAATTATTATCACTCAAATTTTGCACAGATCTAACAAATTTCCAAAACATAGAAGTAAATTTTGTCTACCAGGGTACTTAATGCTGCAACTTTAGCCAAAAATTGCTGACATACATAAAATGCACCAAACATATTACCTTCTTCACTGGTCCATAGAAAATCTAATAAAATCAAGTGGCATGGAAAACTTTTTTGCAAGGTGTTCTGTCACCAGAAGACTGGTTTTCATCATTCATATGGATTGATTACAGCTAGTTGATTACCTGTGAATTGATTAGAACTAACTCATGTTGGATTTTACATTAGTACCCAACAGCCATCGCCCTCCAGACCTTGCTAGCTGATGCACAACAAGCAGAAATTTGCTTTAATGAGATCATCTGTGAATTGAAAACCTACTCAGGGTAGTAGAGGTATGATGTATCAGGTAGTAAACCTGATGCTGGGCATAAATGTTATGTTGTTATCCTCAGGATTTCAGATACTATCCACTCAATAATTATTAAAAGTAGAAAAAATGTACAGTTTTTCTGATACTAGCATTGTAGTTCTTGAAAAATTATTATTCTAGTATTGAATAGCTGTAGAATTTACTAGCAGACCCATCAGCAGCTCATGTCTCACTAAACTGAGTTCTATTATGATTATAAAAGCAAGCTCCACCATGATGCTGGAACATAAATAAATCATGGGAAAATGATAATAAAAGCCACAAGATTTCTGAGGGACCCAGTTCTGGAAGCATAATTGTTTGACAGTCAAGTAAACTCTGCTGATGAGAAGGGAAGGACTTTTAAGCATGAACTGACTAGCATGATTGAGTTTTATATAGTTAATGAGAACCGCAATTAAAAAAAATCCCCTAAAATAATCCTTCTGTACTGATGCAGGTTAGGACCCTTCCTGGCTTTTGTAAACCATATTCAGTGACAGCTCAATCTTATGAATGTCTCCAGAGGCATTTTCCTCTCCTCAGTGACTACAGAGATAATTTAAGATCCCTGTTAGGAAGGAATACTTCATCAAGCATGTCAGATTGAGATACCTGCTAACTTGGGCAGGATAGATCCCACTGTGAATATACAGAACATCCATAAAAAAGCAGTTTACTCCTGTAAATTTACTCTCTGGGTCCTGTGTTCAGGAGTAAGCATACCCACCTGAAAGCTGGCCCTCGTGGGCCTCATACCTCGATGTTTAGCATTTCTTAGGAAGCAAAGCCCCCGCCAGAAGATACCCCTGAGCTGGGGGACTGGCTCCATCTCAATCCGACAGTTTCATAACATCTGCTTTCATAAGATGGATTGATGCTTTATGAGCAGATGTGTCAGAATGAGAACATCGTGTTGGTGAACTCTGCCTTTTATTTTTTGGGATGGGGAATTTGCCCATGCTGATTATTGCAGATAGGACAAGAATTATCTGTGGGGACAATCCAGCTCACATGAAGGACCACAGCTATAGCTGTCTGCCTTTGAGACCACAGGAGCATGTGCATGTATAATCATCTGTGTCCCTTGGATTGAGCTGACATCAGCTTAGGCTCACAAGTAAACTCAGTGCCTGACATGCAGGCAAGTCAACTCAGGAGTCATTATTTGTCCTTCAAAATTATCATTGCAGATATGAAAGGTATTGAAGATGCCATCAGATTTGAACAGAGCAGACACTGAAATACTGATATTGAAAAAGACAGAGCACCACTTTTACTTAGCAGGGAGAAACTTCTTGGAGAAACCATTCACTGGCAGAACAATGTATGCTGGAAGTTATACTCCCTGGTTAGTATTCTTCATTTTTGTTCGCAGGCTGCATATAGATAACATCTCCGCCTTAGTGACACACCATACTGCACGCAGAAGTCAGACACAGCAGTGATTATCTTGTGGACAATCCCTCGTTTCTCTTGGAAACGTTTCAGGGATGAAGTAGCAGTAACCACACTGAAAAAAAAGTCAAACAAACAGTACAGTATTATGGCAACTGATTACATCTTGTTCAAAAAACACTAAGGCTTCTGCTCTGTCTTCTGCTTTCTTGTTTTGTTGGGTTTTTTTTGTTTGGTTTTTTTTTTGTAACTTGGACATATAGTTTTCCCCAAATCCCCCCTCCCCCCATTATTCCTGATGGGATTTGTGTACAAAGCAAAATAGCTAAATTGACTTCACAGTACTGGTCCCAGAGGAGATCCAAGCTATAGGATACACACTGGTTTCAAGGCTGCTAGCTGAGTAGTGCATTTGACTGTGAAATTAAATATGGCCCTGGGGATTCCTTTTGTGGTCACATAGAGAGGAGTAGGGTAAATTTCAATATACAATACATAGCCTTCACAGCAGGATGATCACAAAGTTGACAGTTTATGCAAATTAATGGTCATCTAAGTAAAAAAAAAATAATCATGAAATGATCATTTATCTCTCCTGTAACTTCACAGATTGTTTCCGCTTCCTAATTTTTGTTTATAGTGACAATACATAAAGGGGGGTGAAGAAAGCATTTTAAGCAGCACCACAACTTACATTTTACCAAGAATTAAATCATGCTTGGAAATAGCCAAGCAAATGTTAAAACCAAAGCTAGCTACCATGTACTACCATATATTATCTCGCCTCAAGTACACATTTGCTTCCAAACTCCTGGAATTTATACACATATGTATAAATAAGCACTGATCCTAAAACTCTTTGGAAAAAGAAAGAAAAAGCTCTATTTTCAAATACATCGTGAAGGATGCACTTCTGGAAGCTACATTTCTTTGAAGTCAGGGCAGTCCTGATTAAATGCTTCCACTGATGGCAAGGCTGTATGGATATAAGGCAAGAGTCCATTTTTTTAACCAAGTAAATCAAACCAGAAAGCAAATAGAGCTAAACTGTGTCGAAAACCATAAGCTCTGGAACAACAGACTGTGAAACACCAATGTCACAAGTTGCCACTGCAATATAACGTGTTGACTGTGTTAGCTTCAGTTTCTGGAAGGGGTGAAGGTATGTTTTTACCGCAGGAGTATTGCCTAAACTCCAGCTGATGTGTCAATAACTCATGGTATCCAAGTCTAGACTCAGAAGCAGACGCAGCCTCCTACCCACACTGGCCTGAAAAAAAGACATCTGAACTGCTGCCACAGGGGTGACCAGCCACCACCAGCTTCCACCCACCTGACAGTGATCTGACATTGCCAGATCAAGTCAGAGGTTGTATCCTAACTCCTATCATCAAGTGTAATGGAAGGGGAAGGGGAAAGGGAAGCAGAAGGGGAATGAAAGAGGAAGAGGGAAAAGGGAAAAGGGAAAAGGGAGAAGGCAGAGAAGAGCCATGAGAGAGCACAAGAAAGAAAACAGAAAAATTAAAAATAGCTACCATTTTAGTTAACCACTTATGAATGTCACAGCTTTAGAAAAAAAATAATCAATTATTTGAATGCTTTCTGTCATTTCTGTTTAAATCAAATTTCACTTAGAGCAGCAGATTTCTGTATTACTAATATTTTGCTACAGGGCTGGCCACTAAACCAAGGGCTTCTTTCCAGTAGACCCCTCATTCTGCCACAAATTGCACAACACAAGCAAACATAAATAATGCATCTGGAAATACATGACATATTTAAAACCTGCAATCAAAGGAGCACTACAGGGAGCCAAGAACACTGGTACATGCTCTATGGCATTTATATAGCGTGGACACTTTGCCCCCAGATACAATCTGCTTGGTACATGCTGGAAAACCTCACTCAACCTGATTGTCCTTGGCAGGGATCCAGGTTTAACCATGCTGGCTTCAGCCAGGGAGATGACTGAGGGAATGAGGGAAGATGGATACATGTATCTATTGGTCTGAAGGCCAAAAGCATCTGCTGGAGTCATGGAGTTGTTGGTTGACTGAGTTCACACAAAGGAAGCCCTGCTGGGAGTCAGTACCCAGCTCTTTTGAGTTTTGAGGGTTGTCCTTGAAGACCATGGCATTTTGCTACATAGGGGCAGCAGAGTGTCAAACTGACCAAGAAATCCTTCACCCTATTAGTGCATTGTGACACAGCCAAAACGCCCTTTGTGAATATCAGATAGGTATTAAAACCTGCATTATTTTTTTATTTAAGAAATCCTTCAGGCTGCACAGAGCTTTTGAGCTCACTCCACTAAATTAAAGGTTTCAAATGTGCAAGGATTTGTAGTGCATCCATTTGGGGAGATGTGTATGCAAATACCAAAGTGATGGGCAGTGGTACAAGTGCTGAAGACAGATAAAATGTAGCAGTTTTTCTGTTTGAGTAACAGGATCCAAACAGACTGAAAATCTAGATTAAGAAGGAGGATAGTTCCTGTGTTAGGAAACTGTAAGAGGCAGTTTCTTATCCCTGATTCTTGCTAAGTATTTGATGTGGTGATATTTGGTAACAATATAATGGCAGATGTATTTGTGTGATTTATTTCATCAGCTTCTAGAAACGATGAGCGTTACTGAAATAACCTGATAGTCCACAAAATTCTGGGTTGAATAAATCTTAGGTTTAAATTTAAACTCTTAGTTAAGCTTAATATTAAAAAGCAATAGATTAAACAAGTAAATTAATAATCCCAACTCTACAGACTGTGACCCTGTACCAAACCTTACAACTGAATTTAGCTTCTCTCTGGTGAGTAAGGAGTTGCAATAAGCATTGTCCTTGTGGTATAAGTACAATTTCCTAGCAGTCTGCTGCATCTGAGTCATCACAAACACTAGGCAATAGAAGAATAAAAACTCTCTCCCTTTATTTTGTTCTTCTCAAATTTGAGCGGGAAACACAGAACATTTTAGAGACCATTCACTGTTTCAAAGCCCACTGAAATCAGTGGAAGTCTTTCTACTGAATTAGTTAATTTTGGACCAGACCCACCACTCCTTAGTGCATTAAACAGTGAAGTTTAAAAGTTGCCTCCTTTTATTACTAGTCTCAAAGTATCGAGATGTTTTCTTATGGTTATCTTTACAATTGGAGGTTGAGAATCCCATTATCCTGATCACTATGGGAAATACATACGTAGATATAGCATAAGAGCCTCATTCTCTATAAATATTGTCACGTGTTCAACTGAAAGCTATATCTTTGGCATGCATGCAGACACTGTGCCCTTTAAACAGGCAGGAGTTAATGTACATTTTAGGTGTGCATCCTAGAATCCATCAAAGAGTAACGTCACCCTATAGCATGTCTAATTGACTGTTATATCCTTTACTAGCTGGTTTAATAGTTATAGATGACAAGTCATATAAATGTCAAAACTATTGGAGTATTTCTGGGTTTTGCATTTGACTAGCTGTGAAGCACTTGGAAATCTTCAGCATATCTTGTCATCTTAATTTGAGCCCCTAAATGAAGAGACTGAAATGCAGGAGTTCAGAGTTATGATCGATCATTGAATACACACTGTCTTCCTGTGCCTGAATTTCCACGTCTGTAGGAGCAGAACCACTTCTTAGTACGACAGAAACAGAAGTTTCGTTAAATGCTTTGTGAGATTTTTCAAATGTTTTTATAGAAAATCATTTATAATTAAGAGATTATTTTTATCCTATCTTAGGTTAAAGAGCAGAATTGATTAGAAGATGACTTTCATTCACAGCCGTTATTCTCGTCAAAACTTCACTCTCATGCTATGACATAGGCAGCTATACTAATTCACCCAGAGTTTTAGAAGAACATTTATGAATTCTTACACGCCTGTTTAATGTGGGAGGGAGAAGATAGGAGATATGATCCGCCTTTTGTAAATTTAGTATTTGGCTAACAAATTTATGGAGAAGCAATCCTATTTTAGTAAGGTCCGGGCTAAATATTTAAACAGTGAGCTAATAATTCAGCAGCAATTTTTAAGTTACTATCCATCTTATTTCTGTAAAATGTCTCATAAGAATTACAGTGTTGAATCCTGAAATATTTATTGAAGCAACACTATGTTTTGCCTGGGTAACAACTCAGTAATGATTTCAGCATATAATTCATATTATTTAAGTCATATGCAGCATCCATATTTTAAGCAGTAAGTCAGCTCCTTCAAATCAACACTGTTGTATAACCTTGTGGCAGGAATAGAAGCAGCTTTTGTTTGAAGCTACTATTTAAATTTTCACCAGAGAAAGAGCAAGTAGTAATTTATCCATGGAAATAAGATGTTTCTGAATATTACAAAATAACCATTATTTATGGTTAACTGCATCCAGAACCTTTTCTAAACTTGATGTGAACTTCTACAGTTCTTCCAAAGAATGTTTTTAGTCAATCTTGTATGACATCCAATAGCCATAATCTGGGGAAAGTAGAGTAACTGGATAGCAGTATTTAGTACCAGTAGGATGTACTCTGCCTCTTACTATTTATCAATTATGTTTATGATGTCCAAGTAACCAATGAGTACAATGAAGACACCGAATGCATTCTTGAGAAATGAGCCTTTTAAATCGTAATGCTGAACCGCTGATCTTACAGGCAACAAGATAAAGAATCGAATGAATATTAAAGAAGAGCTTTCTTGTATTGTACTGTACAATGTTATGTAAGAAACTCAAGTCAAAACCATGAAACAGTTACTTCCAATGCTGCTTTTTCACCCATTGAAAAATGTAGACTGCATCTTTGCTTTGTCAAAAACAAAGTAAAAAACTTATTTAATTAGGATGACAATTTGAAGAAATACGAATTGATTCTTAGGTCTGTGAAATTCTGTGAAGGCACTACTCATGACATTCCCCTCTGTTAACGGGAATAGACACATTATTTTGACTGGGTGCATGTGTGTCATTTTCCTGGGACTAGATTAAAAAAATAAATAAATCCAGATGCTCTTGAGAGTTAAGTCATACATACAAGGAAAGACAATGTTCCTGAAAAAATAAAACAACCCAACCCAGGGGGTTACATCAGGCTTTCATTTTTAACATGACCATGATTTCATCACTCTGTGGTTGGCTAGACAGATTGCTAACATTTTTGGTAATTAACACTGTTTTTGTCACTTTGTGAAATTGTTTGCAAATCTATATTTACATAATTGCTTCTCCAAACTGCAACAGAATCTGGCACAGGCATGCGTCATGGAACAAGCTGTTTTTAGACTCTCTCGTTGTCTAACCTCTCTGATTGTAGAGACATACAAGGCTTTACCTTCATCATCTTAATTAGCTGGCCCATGTTTTGTTGGGGTTTTTTACAAGCTTCATTACAGTTAGCATCTGTTTCCCAGCCAGTCTTTAACTTTAGAACTTAACACATGCATTGCAAAAGAGATTTTGTTCTGAGCTGCACTATAGCATTCATCTGGGTATTTATCTGTTTTCTATACTGGTTCATAGCAGCAAGCCTACACCTATGTAATGTCAGTGGACCAAGCCAATACCTGCAGTCCTGGCCTTACTGCAATCTGCCTGTGTGGCATTATATCAAGGATCAGCGTATTACTTGGGTGCTCAGCTTTACTCTTACTTGAACAATGACTGCATTTTTATCCGAAGAGATACACTCAGCAGTGAGGTACCACATATTTCTGGCATTGAGCTTCAGCCCTCTCATGGCCTGGAGACAAGTGCTGTGAAGCACTGGACCCCATGGTGAGACTGCCGACACGGAAAACACAGCCTTAGAAAAATCAGAGTTATCTTGTCTAGGAAATTGCCTGTACAGTCTGCTATTATGGATGTGGGCTTTTCATGTTTCCATTTTAAAATCTATTGTGAATGTTGAAATCATGTTCTTCTTTCAACCCTAATGCTTTCTTTAAAGCAGCTATAGAAAGGAAATTTGAGTCTGTGCTTACTGCTTTCTATGTGAACAGAATATTAAACTGTGAGAGAATAGGAACACCAGGAAAAAACAACAACAACAAAAAAACACATTGTAAGAAGGGGAAAAATAAACATACTTTCAGTCTTTCTATTGGTAACAGTCATACAGCACCCAACTTAACCCACTTTCGTGAGCTGTCATTGATGGGTCTGTCGTTTCTAATCATATCTTAGCCTCTCTCAAAGCCTTATCACTCTTTCTACTGCCACTAACAGAAGATACTTTAAGCCCTGTAGCAGATTATTAAATTTTGGGTTCTCCTTCTTTTTATAGAAGCTTGCCCTATAGATGTACCCTTACCCAAAACAGTTTTTAAAGCATGGAAAGAAAAGCTCCAGCTTTTCACAGCAAAGCAAGATCTTTACAGGTGTTCCTGTACTGTAAGAGCTCATCATCCTTTCCCTACCCCCCCTTAACATGGTTTTTTCTGGCACTCCTGGCATGTCTGGAGTGACCACATATTATCAGATTCTGTTTGCTCTGCTCCTCTCACCATGTGGAAAATCATATAGGATGCAGCTAGGGCGTATGGCAGAGCAGCAAACATATGAGTAGCTGTCACATTGCCGTTAAACATTTTCTCCATTCCCAGCTGCACAGGCCCCAGATGAAAGGCTGCTGAGGGGAAAACTCTACATCTGTTTATTTGTTCAGTTTGTTCACTTATGTCAGATGTTCAGAGATCTTTCTCAAACCATTTAAGCAATGGTCAGCCTGCTTCCCAAAAGTAGTCCCATGGCTGATACTGATGCAGATGTATCAGAAAATTGGTTTAAAACAACAAACGGAGTAAGTAATTATGGTTCAGCATATATTACAGAGCAACTTCTCTTTCAAACCTTATCATTCCTCCTCTGTCTTTTTCTCTCTGGATTTATCTGGGAGGGACAGACAGTAAGGCCAAGGAGAGAGTCTTCTATTTTGAGGGTCATGAATCACCAATTCATGGAGCTTCTTATGAATATACATCAGGTAAAAAAAAAAAAAAAAAAAGTTTTAGCTTCCTCTTTGTAGTTGGTCACACTAAATTCCTGACAGATACATTTCACATGGAAACTGTGAGATTAAGAAAAAATAACAAAACAGAAGCCAACACAAGACTAAAAAGATGAAACATGATTAGAAGGCATCTGCAAATATGAATTATCACTAAAGACTCAAGTCTGTTGCCCACGCATAGATATTTAGAGACACTTGAGGTTCCCTGCAGAGTTCTGCCTGGACTCCTGGCCCACAGCTCCCCCATAGATTCTGTGTCCTACCCTTCAGCCCCCTTCAGACACCACAGGGCATCTATGTTTAGGCAGCCGAATCTCTAAGCCACAAGCATTTGATATTCAGGTCCAGACTGTAGACACCTAAATATACTTTCTAAATGTGAGTGTCTTCATGTGATCCAGGTGTCTGAGCTCCCATTATAGCTGGTGGAGACCAGTCAATATGGGCGGAGGAGTCTGGAGAGCTATTCTGCTCTCCCTAAAACAGACATTCATGTCTGGTCAGCTGAGCAACCCTCCTGATTGCACAGATGGATCTCACTACCTCACTTTTACCCTACCAGCAGCTTGGCTCATGGCGGAAGGACAATGCTTGGATCCTGTCAGTGTCTACAGACAAGAACTGAATCCCACCCTGAAAATCCAATCAGTTGTTGTGAGCAGCTGTTGATGAGAAGGCAGGTTTCAAGCTGAAACTTATTGCATATAGTCTCAGACTTTTCTGAAGTTCAGTGACATTGATTTTGTTGAGTTGGGCCATTCAGGAAGTCTCTGCAGCTATCATCTGACAGCTGTATACTCGGATGGCCTCGCAATATGCCACGGAAGTAGAGGCAAAGGTGTGATGGCACAGGGTGCCCATAAATATCTCTTCTACCGAAAGGCCAAGTCACACTTCACAAAGTCAACAGGGGAAACAGCCTGTACAAGAACTCCAGGGATCTTTCATTCACCTGCTATTAACAGAGAATTAGAGACTTGGCAGTGGATATTAGAAGTATTCTTTTAATCCACACAGAGAGAAAAAACTGCTCAAATATGTTTTCCACTCAATAAATCCAGGGTTCCTCAAAGACATTGCTGCTTTTTTTGGCACTCCAACAATCTAGTGCAACGCTTCATTTCTGCAGGGTCCCTGTGGAAAGCTCTATTAAAACCACCACTGAAATAATGGGGGAAGATTTCACACCTTACGAAAGCAAAATGTTACTGCGTGTTTGCATACAGCACCCCTTCCACAGGGCCAGGAGAGCTTTCTCCTCACTAACCTACTGCAGATCTGTGCCTGAAAGGATAATGTTTAAAAATCTGAGATATGTTTAAAAAACAGAAGTTGAAGTACTAGCTGGTAACCCAAAGTGGAAAATGTTTACCACTAACTGAAAGTACATTCAAAACCATCTTCTGTGCTCCCACTAGCAGGACAAGTTCACCAAGGAGCAGCAAGTGGCACTGGCAGCAACAACCAGGAAAAAAATGGGGGAAGAAAAAGAAAATATTCCTTACTGCTTTAGGGTGTGAAGGCTTGCAGTATTGGGTGCTAAAAGGTGGACAGTGCCTACCCTTAATTGTGCAAAGAGAAGAAACATGCTAAGTAGCTTGGGAGACTATTTATTTTCCTCTTCTTACTAGTTTAAATGCCAGAGTGGCTGCTCAAAGCCAGTGTGAATATTAACATTCAACACCTGCATATGGACAATAAAATAAATAAAAAAAAAAAAAAATGCAGAAAAGATTCTGAAAATTCTCTGAAATTCCATTACTTCACCAGTCCAAGCAAAAATCTTCTCAATATCCAGGAAACTAAATAAAAGTGGGGCTTTACATTTTCTTCCTGTATACATGTTTGGGTTTGTTTTTTTTTTTTTTTTTAGCTTTTTTTGTAGGTTTTGTCTTTCTTTACTTTAACAGACTTTTGCTTTATGATTCCCTTCCTCTCTTCTGGTAAATTTAATATACTTTTCACCTCATTTGACAATATTCTGAACACCTGTTTACTTAATCTGTTTATATCTTCTCAATGATTCTGTTTTATTGAGATAACTTCAAATTGAATGTTTGCAGACGTTTTATAATGGGGAAAGGAAATTTTGGGTTATTTCTACTGCATTTGAAAATTGACCCTAAACTTCACGTTTGACAATGCAACACCCACAGGAGAACATAGTAAAAAGTGAAAACTTTAAGAAGCCAATAGAAAATACTATGCAGACTGAACTAGGGCTACTACAACAGTCTGGTAGGCTCTAAATCTCTTTACAAACAGCTGTTGTGATTAACCCTTTGACTATGAAACCTCTTTTTTAATCTACTCAGAAAAATGTGAATACAAATGAGAGGACAAATGCCCCCACAATCAAATTCAGAATCCGGTTCAAACAAATTTTGGAGGACATATTTGTTTGATTTGTATTCAACTTTCTTCAAAACTATGTCCACATACACAGAGTCCCACAGCTATTAGATGGGTTGCTTTGAGTTTTATTTCCTATAGTAAGTGATCTCAACTATTACATTATTTTACCTATGGATTATTTTAAGGATTATTTTCACCTCTGCCCGTATTAAGATGACCTTTTTTCCATGCATAGGGTACTGCCAACAGAGGTGAGCCGGGCATGGGAGGAGAACCAGCCTATACAATGTCAGTGCAGTGCTGGAGTGCCTGAGTTCAGGGTAGCACACAGTTACAGCAGAGGTTAAGTTGCTGCATGAAGGCTGGAGGAAACATTTTCTATACCCTAGTTTCAAATAGCACATGTAAAAGCATCCAAATTCAGGAGTGCCAGTATTATGACAGTGCTTTGCCTTTCAATTTGTCAGTCTGGAATCAGACAGGACATCAGCTCTACCACCATTTACTGCGAGAGTGCAAAACTAAGTTCTAAATTAGATTTAGTAACAGATCTCATTTTTTATCTCCCTTGGCTGAATTGTCCAAAACACAATTCTGGTCTTTCTTAGAGTCCACAGGAGTGGCTCATAAGCTTTAAACCAATTCTGTGTTTGAATTCTGAAGCCCTCAGCACTTTTAAAAATAAACCACCCACTGAAAAAAAGCATATGATTTTATATGACATTGAATACCTGAGCAATTAATAGATATTTTGGTACTCCATTTCTTTTACTGTAAGGCTTCCAGAACTGCCTGTTTCAGCATTTGTTCTGAATATGGCATGCAGCATTCAGCCAGGCAGAGACTGATGCATTAGTATGAAACTGAAAAGATCAATGTCCACTCCATGTATTTTGTTTCTTCTGTTTCACCTCTCTGCACATGCTTGCACACTGATGACATGTCTTTCTAAAATCAGCTAAGTGTAGCTATGCCATGGCATACTGGCTTCTTTCCTATCAATAGAGGGGCCTCTAATTCTTCTGAGGAAATACCAGGAACTATCCCAATTAAATTATTTTCTAGTTATGCTTAATGCTGTCAGAGGAACGAGAGGGTGAGCAGGAGAGGCCCTCTAAGGAAACAGGATTTGAATAGTCTCAGAAAAGTTTCACACATGGTTTAAAAATATATCTTTTTAAATTAAAAAAAAAAAAAAGAAAAATTTAAAATATCAGAATTCAAAGCACCTCTGCTAATAGTTTGCTGCCTGGTTTGAGACAGTTTAACCTTAAGGTGTGGCAAGCTCTGGAAACTTACTGTGACTCACTGAGTAATAACCAGCTACAACATAAAACATCAGCCTACACATAATTTTCCAACCTCATTCTGTAAATCTTTCACTTGAAAAGAAAAATAAAACAATTATCTCATTTAGTCTGGTTTTAATCTTTATGACAAAATGTAATTTACTTAATGAATATTATTCTTTCTTGAAAACATATGAAGATGTTAAAGAAAATTGCAAACATGTCCTCAAAAAGCTTATTTGAAAATCCACAATCTATTTCTTCATCTAAAAGTTAAAGTGGAGTATAATATCCATGATCTAATAGGCAATTATCTACAGCACAGAAAAAGCTACTTGCAATATCTATAGCATTATTACTATTAACAAAAAAAACCAACAACCAAACCAAAAAACGACAGTGGGACACACAGATTTTTAAAATAATATAATAAATCAATTAATTTTTTTTTTCCTTATGATTCCAGACAGGATAAGGGTTATATTACCACCTCCCTCCCACTCATGTGAATAATCCTTGCTCACGGAAATATTCCAAATGGCTCCAGACACAGGACTAAATGAAGAATGCTGTGAATTCTCCATGGCCTCACTTGACTATGTTTCCTTTTCCCAAGAGGAAACAAAAATATCTGAAGAGTGAGAAGGTGAAAAAGACACAGGCAAGTCAGTATCTCACCCCAAAATGAAGCCAGGGTGTTGGTGGATGAACACTTGCATCAAGAAACTTCCAGGTACTCCTAGAGTTCCTGTTCAAACCTTAGTGACTATATATATAGACACATATATCCATACATCTCCAAGTGACTATGGATCGTAAGGACACCCTCGGCTGCAGGTATTTTCCAGTTACCAAAATACAACCAGGTAGCCACGACCTTCAGGATACAACCTTCTCTCCTGCATGTATTCCAGATGCCTTTTCCAAGGAAGACAAGGTCAGGGAAGACAAGTCTGGTGGGGAACATCTTCATAGCTAATGGACTGTGGCAGATTGACCCTGGCTGGTTGCCACATGACCACCAAAGCCACTGTCTCCATTCCCTGCTCAGATGGAAAGGGGAGAGAAAATAAAATGTAAGGCTTGTGAGTTGAGATAAGAACACAGTGAGATCACTCAGCAATTACTGTCATGGGCAAAACAGCCTTGACTTGGGGAAGTCAGTTTATTTTATTACCAATCAAATCAGAATAAGGTAATGAGAAAATAAAACCAGGTCTTAAAACACCGTCCCCTCACCACTTCCTTCTTCCTGGGCTTAACTTTACTCCCAATTTCTGTACCTTGTCCCCTCCCAGTGGCACAGTGGGGTGAGGAATAAGAGTTACAGTCAGTTTATCACACATTGTCTCTGCTGTTCCTTCCCCTGCTCCAATGTGGGGTCCCTTCCACAGGAGATAGTCCTCCATGAACTTCTCCCACGTGCATCCTTCCTGTGGACTACAGCTGTTCAGAAACTGCTCCAGCGTGGATCCTTTCCAGGGGGTGTAATCCTTCAGAAACAAACTGCTTAAATGTGAGTTCCACATGGAGACACAAGTCCTGCAAGCAAACCTGCTGCAGCATGAGCTCCTCTCTCCACAGGTCCACAGATCTTGCCAGGAGCCTGCTCCAGCATGGGTTTACCATGGGGTCACAGCCTTCTTCGGGTATGCAGCTTGCTCTGGTGTGGTGTTCTCCACAGGCTGCAGATGGATATCTGCTCCACCATGGACCTCCATGGGCTGCAGGGGGACAGCCTCCCTCACCATGGTCTTCACCATGGGGTGCAGCGGAATCTCTTGCCCTGGTGCTTGGAACAGTGCCTTCCCCTCCTTCTGCACTCACCCTGGTGTCTGCAGGGTTGTTTCTCTCATATATTCTCACTCCTCTCTTCTGGCCGCTGCTCTGCCAGTTTGGGATTTTTTCCCTTTCTTAAATATTTTATCACAGAGGCACTATCACCATTGTTGATTGGCTCAGCCCAGCAGCACATCCCTCTTGGAACAGGCTGGCATTGACTCTATCAGACATGGGAGAAGCTTCCAGCAGCTTTTCACAGAAGCCACCCTTGTAGCCTCCCACCACCAAAACCTTGCCACACAAACCCAATACAGGTACACGCACTGCAAAAAGACTAGAGAAATGATGAATGGATGTCTTCAAAACAGTAAGTCTTTTGGCAGCACTGAAGGAACCCATCCTGCTGAGATCTAAACTCTTATAAATTAGTGTGAAGCTTCAATATTGCTTTTCTCTATGACCCTGGCTACCACAAAATATGCTTCTTTTGAAAGTCTTTGGGATGTAATCCACTGTAGTATTCAATATTCCCTTTCCAGATGCCGGAATGAATGCAGCCATTTCCAGCTCTCACCGTTTTATCTCTCCTCTTAAGTCATCTTGATCCAAGATTTAGATGAACAGGTTTGGGAAGGCAATTTGTTTTCAGGTAGGAGCCTCTCCTCTCTCAGCTTGGCTTTCGGGACTGACAAGCCTTTGATTCTTGTCTTGGATAGCTTCTTCTGCCAGATTCTACCAAATGGAAGGGATTAATCAGTGGCAGAAAAAAGAAAAAAAAAAAATGCAGAGCTCTCCACAAAGTTTAAGTTCTTTTAAAAAATAGGAGATTTGAGTCCAACATCAACTGCCTAATTTTGGTAGGAAGCATGAGGTTACTCCAAAGAGGAGAGGCAGCGAACCATGTATTTGTGGCATTGAGATTGGTGATAGAATCATGTAACTTGAAAACAGGAATAATTCACACTGCCAAAAGCTACTTATGTGTGATCCCAACAATGGACAGAGGTGCCCAGGCACGGTGGACTGATTGTTTCTAGTGATTGCTCCATTATATGTCAAGTGTACAGGTAAGATACTATTTATTGTTGCCCAGTGTTTTCTAGAAAGAATTATAGAGACATAGTTTGCTAGTCTACAGAAGGGTTAAGTATTAAATACACCAAATTGTCATACAGATCCCTTTAGAGACAATGGTTTTTCAAATATCACCATGTCTTTTCCAGTTGTGTGTTAAAATCCTGAGTGAAATAGGATGACTAATTTAACAAAATTGCCTTTGCAGGTGTAAACCAGGTGATTGAGTGTGCAGAACCCTTCAACTAGCCGAGAGGCCACAAAAGCAGTCAGCCTAAGCCTGTAATTACTCTAACAACACAGTCACAGTTTGTGCAAGCTGTATTTTGTCCTCTGGTGTTTACTATATGAATGAAAAAAAAAAAAAATTTAAAAAAAGGTAGAAAACACCATAGTTTTCCAAGCCTGTGGAATGATTCACGTAAGAGGATTTGGCTTCAAATGCAGGAAACAATGTTCTGTTCAGGTTTTAAATTAAAAAAAAAAAAAAAAATTATTCTACATTTGTAGATGACACAGGGTTTTTCACTCTTCAGGGTCTCACACAAATTTTGCTTGTGACCATCTTGGATGCCTACAGCTCCAGAGACACTGTAATTACCCCAACCCATGTGATGCAGCATGTGCTTTCCTCTGCTGAATGATGGATGTCTTTTCCATACAGCAGTTTCCTAGCTGTATACTCCACATGCAATAAAGCTCATTCTGAATGCAGTAGGAATAAGATTGGCCAATGCAATAGGAAGCAATTAATCTGGATAATTTGCATCCTTTGAATTTCCCAGACATATTTAATATGAAGTTTACACAAACAGCGTAAGAAGTAAAACTAAGCCATTCTGCATGCACATATAATATTACTAGATACAAGAATGCCACACAAACCACACATTCAGTTAGAATAGTATTAAAGTAAATGTATTACTCCTTAAAAAGGTTTTTAAAAAATAGCCACCCAAGACTATAGGTAGATGCTTAAGAGAATCAAATCTGTAATCAAAATGAAAATTGCTTTACCAAAACATGATAAGCTCCAAGAATTTAATGGCAATTATCATAAGGAAGGAAAATAAGTGTCCCTTTCCTGAGCCAAAGAAAACACAGACAACAAGAAATAGAGAAATGTAAAGAAACCCATGCAAATATTTGCTGCTTGGCTTGAAAGAAAGCCACTGGACATGAATATGAAACACAGAAAAGTCTGCCCCCAAAATCCCATAAGTCTGAAGCAAGATTTCCAGTCCAAAAGCATAAATATTTTTAAGTATAGCTAAAATATAGATGATAATATGTTTATTTTGATAAATGTCATATCCCTATAGTTTTCAAAATGAATAAATTCATGGTTTTTAAAAAAATGCCCATCGTGCTTAAACGGGGTAGCATGGAATAGGTCTGTTGGTGTATATATCTGGAATTACATATGCAATCTAAAGGAGGCTGGGTTGCCTACATGAACAAATTCCATTCAAGCACTTCTGATGATCCTTTGTACAAATTTTAGCTTAATGAGAGATTAAGAAGTTTTATAGGTACATATTTGCATTACTGCAATGGACAATGGAAGCAAAGTTTTATCATGGATGTTAAACACATCCATGTTATATCAGTCACTGAGCAGGGAAGTTATTTGTTGGAAATTGTTTTAAATTTCTGAGGCTCAAGCTGTAAAACACTGAGATTTATCAAAACAGCTGAACAGTCATAGCAGCAAATAGAGAGTGACTAAGCAAAAAATGCTAAAAATAATTACATCCAATTCATAAGAGTATGCAAAAATACTTGAGAACACAGAAAATGTTCAGTTTAGGCATGTGCACATTTAGACCTCTGCTCGTATCTGAGAATCTCCTTTTTTTTGAAAAAAATGCAGTTGCAGGAATCAAATATCTTCATTAGTTTAAGATGAGGTTGAAAAAGTAGTGAGCTCTGGGAAAAGTGATAAAGAACTGACAGAAACTTAAACCATTTTTTTCACCACTTTCAAAACATTGTCTTGTTGTGTTTTTTTTCTTTTTTAAAAAATGACATCCATCTTTCAAAAGCTACAGAGAAATGTGTGAGGCTTTTAGCTGATTGTAAAGGATGTGTAGCATATAAAACATTAACTATTCAGTGTATGAAACAAATTGATGCTATGTATTAATTGAGTCATTCTATTCAAATTCAATTGATTAATTTATTCAAATGTTTGTATTTTGACCAGTAAGGGAAAGGAAAGTTAAAAAACAAAGCCATCTTTGCCCAAGCTTCCTTTGGATGCACATTCATGTTTCAACTGCTTGTTTTGAAAAGCTGTCCATAAAGTCAGCCCAAGTGGCATTGTGGCTCCAGGGTTCCTAGAAGTAAGAGATAACAAACCACTCCTAGATCACTCGGTTCATCTCACTGCTAATGTCAGACAAAATAACAACAAAATAACAGCTCTTACTGCCAGGAACTTTCTCTTACCAGCTACCAATGGCATTTTCTTTCACAGTTTCAATCCCTTGTGTATGCCTCGTGCACAAGATTGAGTTATTCTCTTCTTCTCCTATATTCCACCCACCCAGCAACACGCAGCTGCATTGTAAAGCTACTCTGCACTGGGTACCCTTTGCTGAAATAACACTCTTGTTAATCTCAGGTACTCAAGAATCATGTCAGGACTCAAACATAACTATATGCTTAAAAAAACCCCAATTTTTTGAAGTTATGCATTTGACTTCTTATTCAGCTTTTCAGGCTTTTGGGGTTTGCAGTTTAAAATGTTGGGAGTTTTCTGCAGCTTTATTTGGAATTTGTATTGCGGTTTTGTTTGTATATCAATGAAAGCTTTAATTTTGTGCATTTCCTCAGAGGAAGGGTTAGAGTTACACAGGTGAAAAGACGTGCATTTTTAAGATTTGAAAAATATTTTCAAGTTTTGGCCATATGTTGCCCCTTCCCCACATTTTTCCCTATTTTTCTTGATTTATCAAGAAACAGTGCCCTACCCTTATGACAGATAAAAGGACTGAGTTTATGATTGCTACCATAGTCTTGCCACCTTACCCTGCCTTTCCAAGATTCACATTTATCAGAGAATTGATTTCCCAGGAATTTCCTGCATCTGGGGAGGTGGTTGCTGACCCAGTATGGGATGCATGGTCTTAATTCATTCTGCGTGCAGTTCTGATTTTACTAAAACAGAGGAGTGACTTGAGCTTGTGTCTGCCTTATCCCAAGCTGTCTATCAGCTGCTGGTCTCTAGACCATAACCCACCATCTCCCATTTTTATCAAAGACTTTTATTTTCCTGTGAGCCCAGAAGGGAAACAACAATAGAAACCTCAGAAGTTGCCACACAGCAAATTTTTCTGGCAACTGTGCTCACATGGGAATTTTCAAAGAGCCGTTAATAGTCTCAAATCCAAAAATATTCCCATCAAATTTTACTTTCATCTGCAATGGTCAACGGTTTCCATGAATTGCAGTGTAGGGCTAAGTCTGTCCAGAGAAAGACCACTGCCTGGTTTCCCAAACCTTTGAAGGAATAACTGAAAGAAATGCCTCTGAGGAGGGTTGCTGTCTCTGCTTGTTTCCAACGAGGAGAAATCTTAGCCTGCTGTCTTGGTTAGGATGAAACTTCCCCCTTTCCTCTGCACATTCCCGACAAGGAGGAAAATGTCATCAGACAACTACGGTTGGATGCTAGCTTGATCCAGAAGGATCGACTGGGTGGGCAGGAAAGAGGAATCAAGAGAGGACAGTAAAGTATCTGGGCAAGAGAGAGCAGCGGTTAGGGACACGGGGACGTGTGAAGCAAGAAAACAGATTGCACAGCAAAAGCGGCTGGAACTCCGACAAGAAGCGAGTAGGATTTTGTAGGGGCAGGACCAAGTAGCCGCAGCAGCTGAACAGTGACAGCAGAGTGAAAGAGCAATGCAGGAAGAAATGACAGATTTACAATCTTAATTACTAGCCGTGAATAAGATCTTCTTTCCTAGAGAGCTGGTGAGATGGCTGGACCCGTGTGGATGTGTTTCCCAAGCAATCCCTAGGCAGGCAAAACAACAGCAGGGTGCATTTATTCATTTACTTCTAACATTCTGCATTTCTAACGCTAATCTCCAAATATGTGAGGGAGGTAACAGCATAATGGAAAGGCTGAAGCTGCCTAAATGGCAATTTCAGTTTGTTTAAAATACCTGTGTGCCAGCTTCTCTTCAGATGAGCCCTGAAGTGTTCCAGCTGGAAACTTTCTGAACCAGGAAAGACAGAGGTGCTGGGGAAAAAAGGCGTTTCCCTTAATGAGGAAAAAAAATGTGTTTCAAACTTTTAAGAACTGTGATCTGGCTTTTTGACAGGACACTACAGGATCCTGGGGTCCAGAAAAGATCTGTTATAAAAGACAAATTGAGGACATCTGATACAATGAAGTGGCAAGGGTCATGTTTTGATGAATAAAAAAAAAATTCCTTCATACTGAAAATTGGGTTTTGGTAAGATGTCAGTGTGTACAGGAAAAATCCTCAAGTCAAGACAGTGACCACTGGGCTCATGTAATGACTTTTTGCTATTCTCCACCTTCTGTTATGATTAACATCAAGCTAGGAAATTGCTCTTATTTGCATCAGAAAACCTCATTCACATACCAAGATGTCAGAGCACATCAGAAAACCCTGAATTGCGCAAAACCACAAGTGGCCTACTGTGTATTATATTTTTACTACGATGAATTAATACATAGTGGTTTTCTCTATTTGTTTTCTGTTCAGTTTTGTCTAAAAAAAAAATACTCACTTGTTTGCTTAAGTCATTGGAGGGAATGGTCTTGGTTCC
Source organism: Megaceryle maxima (assembly GCA_024605025.1). Classification (NCBI taxonomy): domain Eukaryota; kingdom Metazoa; phylum Chordata; class Aves; order Coraciiformes; family Cerylidae; genus Megaceryle; species Megaceryle maxima. The sequence goes on along the minus strand of JANHGN010017581.1, from coordinate 4,705 downwards.
ACCCTCAGCAGAATTTGAAGGGCAATAATAGCATAAAGCATGAAGTCAAGCAGCAATATATTTCTCAAGTAGCTCTACGTCTTTCATTTGGCTGCACTTAAAGCAAGGAGGTGCTCAATGTAAGCAAAGGAGTTGGAATTTGCCCCACCATTTCTCCTATATCAAACATCAGCCCATTGTGGCATCTGAAGCCTTCTGAGGACACAGTGTAACCTAAGGTGGTACAGGGAGATGACTGGAAAGGCTCTCAGCAAAGGTGGCTAGCTGTGGTTAACTGCTGGTGAGCTCAAAGCTCTTAGAAATGATGAAACATGACTCATCAATATGTATTGAGGGACTTCTCCTTTCTTAGTATATCATCATTTGTTTTCATATTGCAATTCGATTTATGCTCTTGTATTTCTAACATTCAGAATTACCTAGAAAATGCAAGGACATTCAAGGGAAGATGCCATCCATAACAGTGTGTCTTGTACTAGAACACAGTTACAGTAAGATGGGATGGCAAACTTTTCTGAGAGGAGTACTTCTGCTCCTAAATGACTGTAAAGATGACTTTGTGCAAGCACATGCTCACCCTCCTCCATATCACCCATAAAAGTGCTTGTGAATGAGTGCATATGACATTGAGTCAGAAAGACACTTTTAACAAGGGACTGCACACTGCTGGTTTTATAGCACCATTTGTCAAAGTTGAAGCACGATTTAAGCACAATGACTTCACATTGATTTGGGAATTCTCATTCCCTTGATTTTATTTTTTTTTTTAAGAATAGTTAAAAAAAAAAAAAAAAAGACAGATGAGATGAGGAAATAAGTAAAAGCATTCCCCTGTTATACTACTGTGAGCAGTGCATTTTCATCTTCACATGACAAAAAAAAATACTCGTATCACCTTTAGGTAGCCTGAGCTCATCTACCAGCAACCTCATTCAAATTTACCAGCAAAGCCTATCGGCAGTCTGGTCATGACAGTCACATTTCTGAGAAATGTGGAAGAACTGTGATGGATCTTTGCTGAGTGACAGATATCCTGCCTCAGTGTCACAAGTATAGGTTTGGGCTTGTGAAAGCAGCATTGAGTCCCACAGCAATTAACTTACCCTCTGATCAACAAGGCTGCTTAAGGAAAGCCCACCCAAAGACACCATCCCCAACCTAAATTAATTTCCATAAAGTGTTACCCCTTTAAGTCCTAGGACTTAAAGGGTCACTCCAAAGGACACTCCAAGCCAGTCTTTCATGTATGCAGAAAACCAAAGTGTATCAAAGTTTTAAAGGGGTGGTGGAGTTTTCTGCCAGCCAGGGCAAATCATCCAGATATGCGCATGTTCTTCAATGATATGTCTATTCTGGTACCACCAAACCACTCAGCTTGGCAAGCAGATAAGCAGCTGGCAAACTGTTTTGCACATGCAGTCATCATTCATAATAATACTTTCCTTGCTATTATTTCTGTTACGTCAAATCCACTACTATTTGGTTCACCCACTTACTGCATCTTACTTTTAGCAAAGTTTATAGGGCAAGGGCTGCTTTTGCTTCTCACATGTAAAATACACACAGCAAAACAAGGTCCTGTTTTGATAGCAGCTACCAATGCTACAAATAATAGCAAAAATATAACTGCTGCTACTATTTGACATGACCTATTTCCAGATAGGAAATGGACTATCATAGCATAATTGGGAAGATAACCCATTATTAACTCCTGTCTCCAAAAGTTCCAAGAAGACTGATTATATGGTTCACCCTGAAACACTGCAATTTCACTAACATATTTGTTGGAAGCAATTATAATCCATACAGTACTTTATAGATCTTGGAATACAATAGCTTTAAATGGAGTAAATGGCTTGCATGCCCTGATCTCAGATGAAATGTGACACTATTATATCTTCAGAGGTTACCAACAAATCTCTTTCTCCTGAGTAAACAAAGAAAGTCATGGAGAGGAGAGAAAAAGAAAATATTTTGAAAACTTGTGATCCCAGATGCTCTCTGCCAACAGCTATGCAGACACTGGGGCTGACTTGTTGCCAGAATCAGCACACGAGCTGAAAGTCTCACGTTCTGCAGGCAGCAGCTTAACAATAAAAAAAGAAAAATGTTTCCCTTCTTGCTGCCTTCAGCAGATGACCCCAGCCTACAAGGGAGCCAACCCAAGTGTTTGCAACAGCAATTTGTCAAGTTTTCACTCATTAAAAACTTTGCCAGAGCTTTACTCCATGACCCGAACAACTGGCTGACTGAATGTCTCTTCCCGGACTGAGGAGGGTGAGCCAGAGGCGATTGTCTTGTGTCTTAAAAAGGGCAAAATCAGGGGTTTCCACCTCTCAGCTAGACAAGTCCATGACAGAGAACTGCTGACCTGCTCACAGGCAGCCAGGGCAAGGAAGGAGGTGCTGTTTCACCAGCACAGCAAGCAGTTCATCCCTTGGATGCATGCTGCATTCGGAGCACACTTAAGACAATGAAATGACCTAGGAAGCTGCAGTTATATATATTCAGTGTTGGTGCAGCCTCACCTTGAGTACTGTGTCCAGTTCTGGGCCCCATGAATTAAGAAGGACGTGAAGGTCCTTGAATACATCCAGAGAAGGGCAACAAAGCTCGTGAAAGGGCTGGAAGGAATGTCCCATGAGGAACAGCTAAGGACTTTGGGCTTGGTTAGTTTGGAGAGAAGGAGACGGAGGGGCAGCCTCATTACCTTTGATAGCTTCCTGGGGAGGGGAAGTGGAGGGGTAGGTGCTGAACTTATCTTTCTGGTATCCAGTGATAGGATGTGCTGGAATGGTTCAAAGTTGCACCAGGGAATGTCTAGACATTATGAAGCATTTCTTTAAGGAGAGGGTGGTCAAACACAGGAACAAGCTTCCTAGACTGGTGGTCAATGCCCAAGCCTGTCAGTGTTTAAGAGACTTTTGGACAATGCCTTAATAATGTGTGTTAGCTTTTGGTCAGCCCTGAATTGGTCAGGCAGTTGGACTAGATGAACCTTGTAGGTCCCTTCCAACTGAAATAGTCTATTCTATTCTACTCTATTCACTTCCAGTGATGGGGCATCCACAACTTGAAAAGTATTGAAAAGCCACAATAAGATCTCCCCAGAGCCTTCACTTCTCCAGGCTGAACAATCCCAACTCCCTCAGCCTTTCTTCATAGGAGAGGTGTTCCAGCCCTCTGACCATCTTTGTGGGCCTCCTCTGGACCTGCTCTGAGAGCTCTGTGTCTTTCTTGTGCTGTGGACCACAGAGCTGGATGCAATACCCCAGGTGGGGTCTCATCAGAGCAAAGCAGAGAGGCAGAATCACCTCCCTCAACATGCTAGCCACACTTCTTCTGATGCAGACAAGGGTAAGGTTGGCATTCTGGGCTGCAAGTGCACATTGTTTGCTCATGTCCAGTTTTTCATCCACCGACAGCCCCAAGTCATTCTCTGTGAGGCTGCTCTCAATCCATTCATCATCCAGTTTATACTGACACCGGCAATTTCCCCAACCCAGGGCTCAATGCTTATTGTTGTGTGTAGCTCACTGCCATCCCTGACTGAAGATCTGTTGGCGTAGCCATTCAGCCCTCCACCTTCTGTCTGTGTTATGGGAGCAAAATAAAATAAAATTACTATGAATTAGGACTCTAAGTCATCCCTGCATTGTTCCTGGATCACAGGTGGAAGAATGCTGTAACTCCATAATACAGGATGTCCAGGGTCACCACCTGACCCAGAGGTCTGGGCTTATCTCCTGAGGAAGAAAAACTTACAAGTATCTACTTCCCTTTCCACTTCTGGTTCTTAATATCTTCCCAGTGAGGAGGCCTTCTATTTCCCAAGGCTTAATCCCTACATGTCAGGAAGTAAGATGTTGCTCCTGGTGAACCGTGGATGGGGACAAGGAGAAAACTAAAGAGGCTGCTTCTCTCTTGGTGAAATAGGTAGAAAAGAATGAAGTTCTTCTTTCTCCCTGAGGTATGATTTTGTAGCCCATTTCCCAAATGAGTCAAGCAGAAGCCAAAAAAAGTCATTTGTCATGCCTTTTCCTGCCTGTCCACAGAAGGGTGAGGTGTGTGCACACCACGGGGCAGAACCTGCTAAGAGGAAACACAGGGAGGATGTCATGTACCACAAAGGGGCAAGGAATTTTTTGGTGGTTAACATATACACCTCTGTCATCAGTTCTTAGCAGAAAATGACAGTCAAAAGACCAAAGTACCTATGAGGTAATTTAGAGAAACTAAAAAGGCCTCAAAATAACAGAGGTTTTGTCTCTGTAATAATATTGCACTGAGGAAAACCATTATCTTATTTATGGTTTGTTTTTCAGGGTCAGAGCGGACACAGTACTATATATTGTGAAATACAGGTTGTAATGTAACAGTTTTGGTCACCACTGTGGGTTTGTTACCAAGTATTGTATATTTTATTTTAACTGGGGTGTACTCACCAAGTATAAGAAATCAGTTGGTACTTTAATGAAAGCCACAACATCAGGTGGATGTAGGAACAACACCATGTACCAGTACAGGTTAGGAGTAGACCCACTGGAAAGCAGCCCCATGGAGAGGGACCTTGCTGTCCTGGTGGGCAATAAGGTATCCATGGGACAGCAATGTGTCCTTGTGGACAGGAGGGCCAATGGTATCCTGGGGTGCATAAAGAAGAGTGTGGCCAGCAGGTCAAGGGAGGTTCTCCTCCCCCTCTACT